>CM047585.1:14017897-14049719 GCA_026184515.1 Peronosclerospora sorghi
GTGACCCCGAGTAAGCTCATGATCGAATTCGTCAAAAAGAAATCTTCCAGTTCCCCTTGTAAACATTCCTGTAAAACGTCCTCACCAGATCATATTCCGTTGGCGGCGTACTTGATCGAATTTCGTCGCTCTCCGACCCAGGAGCCTTTAGTAACGCCTTCGGTTTGTCGGTCTTGAAGTATTTCACCACAGGCTTCCAATCCGGATCATTATACACACATGCAATAGGTGGATCATAGCTTGCGTTATGATCCGCAGGGGCTCCTTAAGGAGCCTTGGGAGGTGATTGAGGCTTTTCCTCCTTTATCTCATCAAGATACCTCCCCAGGTCCTGATGATCAGAATTTCCTTTCTACTTCAGACATGACGACGGCGAACTGTCTTCCATCGTCATAACCACCGCCTCCTTTTCCACTTTAATCTTCAATTCTTCTTCCGCTTCCGTTTTTACGTCCACATAGCGCCGTCTTGCGTAGAATTGCGGTGTATCCCGCGTCGCCAAAAGATCCGGGCACGCGCACCATTGTGGTGGAGCGTCTGATCAGAGTTTTGAAGCTTGATCAGGCGTTATCACAGCGCCCGGACCGCCGAATAACGAAGGGAGTCCTCCGGTTGTCTTGTGTGACTGGCCTATGTCTTGCTCACCTTGTGTACCCGACGGCTTGGGCGTGGGTGGCTCTTCAGATGACCGAGACGTAAATCCGCGAGGTTCCTATGCATGATGGGGATAAACTCGTAGTAGATCGACCGGTGTTGATCAGGTGCGATCAGATACGATCAGGGATGATCACGGACAAAAATCAATAATCACAAGTTCCTGATCGACGTAGCTGATCCAGTCCGAGTTGGCGTGACTGCAAGTTGATGATCGCAGATCGCAGGTTGCAGATCGATGATCTTGTGGTGATCAGCGAAGGGGTACTTGATCAGGTGGCGGAAACTTTCACCGCTTGATCACCGATCCTCTCAACCTTAGTACGCTAATAGAACACCCAATATACTATGTATTATAAGCTTAAACTCAAGAGAAGAGGGCCGACCAGAGCTTCCCAAGTGCTTATCGACGAATTTCACTAAAATCCACCTAGAGTTCCCAGGGTGCGCTTAGAGCAGCTGAACTTCTAGGGGAAGGAAGTAGACCAATGGGGGGAGAGGTGAGAGCGCACTGCTCGATCACGTTCCCGAAAAACCTTTACAAACGAAGAAGCCGCTGACACAGCGGGCGGAGTTGCTGCCGAGTTCCCAAGAACTCTTACGGTGGGCCAAAAAGTGAACTATGTGCTCCTACCCGGGACGTAGAGGTGCGTTGTAATGAAAGGAGGTGCTAGTTGCCGTCCCTGTAGGTGATCTGAGTGATCAGACGCAAAAGGAGAACTTTATTAGTGCTTATATCCTAAAATCTACCAATTACTTAATATCAACCAATCAGAACTACCCATTCCAATGTACTCCGTCGACCAGTCAACCTGATTTATCTGTCGTCCGTACTAACCGTTAGGTACCCGTACATAATGCCGCTTCTAATCCGATGGCCCGTCCATTTACCTGCAGTTGCACACACAGTTGTACACACAGTTGTGCCCACAGTCACGCCCACAATTGTGCACCAATTATGGCACACTTCAGCACACGTATGTTGCAACACTCTCGCAGCATGAGATCAAAGGTTGCTGTTGGTTCAAGCGATTTCGATCGAAGACTCAAGCAGATCCAGTGAAGAGTCCCAAGGCCAGGTCGATCCGAGCGAAAAAGAGATTGTGGCCGATGCTAGCACCGGATCGGAAGAGGAGAGTAGTGTTTGATCCATCCTGGAGTCAGACGAGGAGCAGTACCGACACATTTTCGTAGCACATTCTGCGCCGATAAACCGACCGGTGTCATGCCACACCGAACGGAAGGGAAGAAGCGGCAACAAGTACGACCCAGATCGCCCGCGGAAGGATTGTACATATTGCGGTTCGACTTAACATGATGATAGTGGCTGCTGGAAGAAGAGGACATGCAAGAAGTGTGAAAGACGCGGCCATCCTACCGATCACTGTTTATTTTTATGCAAGGCGTGTGGAAAAATCCACGAAGCTGGACAGTGAAAAATGGAGGAGGTTTTCAACCAGATTCACAAGTGGTATGTGCCGGACAAGCATGCAGGGATGTTGCCGCCGGATGTGAAAGGATGCTAAACTAGGTCGCTTGTCATGTTGGAATCTGGGTTGTGCCGAGCAATCTACATTCAGCATCTATGAATATGTCGGAAAGGACGACAAGACAACAGCAAAAAGGACAGCCGACAGGAGTCATTCGATTTACAGTCTTACGACTGATGAATGTTACCGATCGAATGTCGTGATGCTGTAGGACCTGCTGCCTGGTGAATCACGTAGATATTGGAAATATCACGCTCCCGACAAATGGTTTAGACAAGCGAGGGCTTATGGAAAGATCAACAATGAAAAAGTGACGATGTTATTTTACTACAGAGCAAAAGTCTCAATTATTGATTCCGCCTTTGCTCGTAAGGTCGGATGTCAAATAGACGACACACGGAGACAATAATGCGTCGGAATTAGGGAGAATTCCTATATGACCAAAGGAAGGACGCGTGTTAAAATTGCTTTATTCGGTTTATTGGCATATTTTCTTTAGCGCCTGGGTCGGTAAGTTGACCGGACAGGATGCGCTCCTTGGTATGGACTTTATGGTACCGGCAGGTATACGTCTCGATTTGTCTCATGGAGAGCTCACGCTTCCTGAAGTCCAGATCCAACTGGCTGGTCGACGCCCCTTATACAGATCTCATACTGATCTGTTAAGATGGAACCAGGATATTATACTTCCTGTGGGACGGTCGGCGGATACTCCGGTGGAAAAGGGCTACTGATCGAGGAACTTGTGGATAACAAGGGGCGAACGGTGGGTATCGACTTTTGTGAAAATTGGAGGCCGATCAGATTACTTACGGATTACTAACATCGGTGACAAACCACTGACGTTGGACGATAATACGATCGTTGGTATGTTGCTGGCCGAAGGAAAAGTTCCAAGGAAGATGGGGTTTGTTTCGATCGGATCGAGAAGATATGTTGAGTGGCAAAACTTGGCATACCAATCTACCACCGATGTTGTCAGCGATGATGGATCGGTGGAGAAGACCCCTCACCTTTAGTGTAAAGGCCATATTACGTAACACCCAAGAAGATTTGGATCAAGAGAAAGGCCCCAAAGTTACCTGATACAGTGGACGCGCAAGCAGATAGGCCGAAGGTCATCAACGTTGCGTGACAAAAACCGGTAACAGTGGAACCGGTTATAGATGGGAATGATCGTATTATTGTCGAAGACGAATGTAATGGAACTTCTACTCAAGTCGCAGAAGGACAGTCCGCCGATAGGGAAAATCCGCGTTACCCGTTCGACAGGGGCGGATTGAGTGAAGTTACCCCAGAAGATGAACAGGTGTGTATAAACGAGGGCGGAGACCAGTAAGTTGAAGAATTGGAGAGTCAGACGGCGGGTCTACCCGAAGTGACAATCATTCCGCCTGAAGTAACCCTGGTCGACCTGCAAGTAGGCAATCGGGAAGTCAACATCCCTGAACAGATCGATCATCTCAAGAGAATAATTTGGAAGAAAAGCCATTTGCTGATTGGGAAGGGTAATGCCTTACCCCCGCCGCTCATGGGGAAATTTGTGATATCGACGTGGGTAATGCCAAGCCAATCGCCCAACGATGTCGACATGTGGCGCCGCAGTACCGGGAAAAGTTATCTGATATTATCAAAGGATTGCTAGCCACGAATATTATCAAGCCGTCGACATCGCCGTGGGTCTTGCCGATCGTCATCGTAGTAAAGAAGAACGGCGTGGACATCCGGCTATGTACTTACTACCGACTGTTGAACAAATTGAATAAGCTTATGGTGTATCCAACGCCGCTGATTAATGATCTTCTTGAGGATTTGGACAAAATTTGAGGATTTGGACAAAAATTTATGTTATTGTTCGCTGGATATGGCTAGTGGATTTTGGGTAGTCTCGGTGGCCGATCGGGCTCGCGAAATATCTGCGTTTGCTACGCGATTCGGTTTATTCGAGTGGAACCGTATGCCATTTAGTTTGAAGACCGTGCCTCAAATTTATCAGAGGCTGATTGACAATGTTTTATACGGAAATTACAAGATAAGTGCTGATCGTGACCCCACCGAAAGCTGTGATGTGTTCACAGAGGGCGAACCCGATCAGGAGAAGAAACCGTCTGTGCTAGGGAGGCGGTCATATATTGATGACATTCCGATCCTATCGTCGTCATGGAGTGATCTTTGCTAGAAGGTGGAACATTTGTTGGAAACATGTGATCGCTGGAATTTATCGATCAGTGCAGTGAAAAGTTTTTGGGTCATGTCTAACGTTGCCTATTTGGTACATAATGTGTCTATCGATGGGTTGGAAGCTAATCCTCCTCGCCCTTCTGCACTTTATTGTCCATTGTGAAAGTAAGATAACCCATCTCCCAAGTCGTCCGTCGATTCCACTGGATGTGAGCATCCAAAAAAATGTTGATCGCCTAGAAAGCTCCTTAATGGACCTTGGTACCAGTAGAGTGTAGCACATATTAATTATCCCCCTAGCAAGGATTGCACCTCCTTATAACATTCCGTAATTCACTTCATTGGCCTTCAGTGTCCGGTCACGGGGAAATACACCTTTGCACTAAGGCAGTCGACATGCCCCACTTGCTTGCATACAATATAAATACTGGGGTCAAAATACTTCAGAATCTGCTTAGTAACCATCCTGTCCTTCAGCATCGTGAACGCCACCGTTGCCCGTGCGATATAATAATCTTGCAGGGAACTGAGCTCGTCCTCGGTCAGCTTATCGGTCCCGGAAAGCTTTTTATCTTACTTAACAACTTCGTCAGCCGACCCTCTCAAAAACCTTTCCCACCGATTTTGCTCTTTCAGCTTGTGGCAATCCACTTCCTGAATTTGTACAATACCGCAGCGTAGGCAGTGAGTCTTCTATGGACAGGCTATAGTAGTTTTGCAGCCTAGAAACGACTGCATGGATCTTAACCAGCGAGAGACGACAGGGGTATTCAACGCCTCTAAATCCTTATGAATGGACCTTGTGGAGCAGATAAAAAAAATGTATTCGCCCCAAAACCCTTTGCAAGATGTTCCATCGCTCACTAGTGGTCAGCAGGTGCTCGACCTTGTTGCTATAGGGTACGCTGAGATGTCGACGTCACAGGTTATGTCCTATACAGAAGGATTTTTCACCCGATTAGGTTCACCTTCTCTAAAGCCATCGAGCATTTGGGCGATTTGCCGGTCAAATTTATTCCTACAAGGCGTTTTTGACCAATCTGTTATAATTTTTTGGGGGGAATTCTAAGACCGAACGGCATCCTGTTTCACACAATAAGCCAAACGGCGTGAAGAACGCCAAAATTTCCAGCGTCTGTTCAGTCATAGAGACTACTTAAAACCATTTGCTAACTATCGAGCAGAACTACAACACCTTCTCGAAGTCCTCCAACAAATACATTCATAAGTGGCATAGGGTAGACCGTCATGTTGGTCAGTGGGCTAACCAACCTGTAGTGATGGTAGTAACTATTAGTGATGCCTAAGGTGAGGTGGACTGTTGGATAATCGTAGTGGCGAGGAGCGCTTTAATCAACTCGAGAGATTTTCACTGTACCGAGGGGCCACCAGCAACACTATTCAGCGATCGCCTACGTCGATATCATTACACACGACCCCATAGACAACGTGAGAAAGCGCATTCCTACCCGATCTGCAAGTACCTCCTCCTCATATCATCTGTTTCAAGTGCTCAATCTCCTCAATGGATCGTCATTCTCATCTCCAAACCGTAAATCAACCATTGTGACTTCATAGGGTCCCGGCTACACTTCGGGTGTTATCCTATCGGTGTCTGCTATCCATATTGTCCGTCATCATCTAGAAGGCGATGGGAGAACTGCGCGGCGATATGCACTGGGTGTCGGTGATTGGCCCACTGCACGCGCACCACTCGCGCGGCGGACAAGTTTTGGATTGCCGGGCACCTGCGCCATCTCCAAGTGGATGCTGGTTCACGCGCATGTGCCATGACGAGGTAGAGCGTTGTGGCAAAGGGAAGCACAAGAGGAGACGCTATTTAGATGTAGGAGGCAGACCTAACTGGCCTTAGCGGTGCATTTGAATGTGTTATGTGTAACTATGTTGTTAATCAAACTTAGTGGCTGCCCAAAATAAAGCGCCGATAACAATTTATGTTGAATGTTCCACTGGGAGAAGTTCAAAATCTGCTTTGTTTAAATTCTCAGTCCGTGGAGGATGAGCAGATATATCTCATCCTCGTCTTTTCTCAATGCATAGGCGTTCCGAATGTCTCCATGGTTTGAGGGTACACCCTTAATATACGCATGTGCCAATATGACGTTAACCATCACCATTTTCGTGACTGCCCAAATGAGAGATCACTAGCACATGTTCGTTTCAACACGCTACTAGCCTTGCCTACATTTTGTCAACTCATCCGTTTGCATTCAATTTCGTCTTTGACACCGAAGTTCTGTCAATTGTATCCGGAAGTCCCGCGCTTCGTTTTGTTGCGATGGTTCGATCGCATCAGTGATAATTTTTCCCCAAGCTACAGTTGATCGTCGCTTCATTGGGTGCAATAACAATTAATTCTGTACGTAAAACAAACAATACTAGCGTCGTATTTCTTGGCGTGCGAATCTCAATGTGTTAAAATTTTGCAAGCGATGTATACAGTCCGGTACGGGACTACATACAAACTTCAAGTGAAGCGCGACCATCGTGGTCACTGATGCATTTATGCATTTTTAGTTACTTTGGAATTTTAACTGGATATTTGCTTTTATTAGGAATTTTAGGTTTGGGTTCTTAAGTACGCATTTAAAATTAGTAGCTTTTTACTCCAAAACGACGTAAACTTACTCCTTCACCCGTGCGCCCCTACCCTGATCAAGTAGAGCGCGATTCTTTATAAGAAAAACTTCCTCCCAGACTTTAAGGCGCTAGCGGCCGACACAGTCCCAACTGAATATTGCACGGGTCCCAAATTCGTGTCAAATTCCTACAGTTAGGAGCCCAAGGGACACGGGGGCACTTACACTTTTAGTTTTTAGTTTTCAGTATACTCGCATCACGTTTCTGTCGTGTGGATTACGCAGAACGGTCTCCTGGAATTGTTTGGAGTGAAGTCGACTTGTTACTGTGGACTACGTTACTGTCGTGTTTGGTATCTTTTAGCGCATTTTTATCATGGACGAAGGGGCATCTTTCGACCAGGAGGGCGCGTTGAAGGCGCTCCTCCTGCAAGTTGGTAAAATTAATAAAAGACTAGACCAATTGGAGGAAGAACGATCGCAAGGGTCGGGACGGAGTGTTTCTCTGTGTACGGCGAGGGGTTCGCCTGTTCGAGGTGGTGATCCCCTCTTTCAAGAAAGCATCAACAATTTTGCACCGTTTGGGCAGCAAATCACGCTGAACGACCTATTTGGGGACGAAGAAATCGAGAGGGGTGGTGCACCTCGTATTGCAATGCCACGAGAAGCCCCTGGCATGCACGGAGGTATGGCGGAGGAGAGACAAGCGGATCAAAATATTGTGAATCCGGGCCTATAGTCACGCCCGTACAAAATTCCGAAGTTGGTAGTGCAAAAATTTTTGGGAGTATTTTCCCTGGATTTCGCGATTGGGCATATTTGTTTATGGAAGCGTTGAAAATCGCGGAGATTTCGTCTGGATTCGCATGGACCGAGCGACTCATGATCAACAAGCTCGGCGAATACCTTGATGGAGCTGAATATCGATATTTTGGATCAAACATTGGAGTAGGGTGGCAAGTTTCGCAGACATTACATTACGTTTTGGATGAAATATGGCGTGCATAGCGAGTCACAATCTCACATCAACAAGCTGTGCAGTTGTTTGCAAGCGAAAAAGATGCTAGATGGTCCTGGAATGAGCATTTACTGTACCTGACCGCACTAGCACGTGAGAGCGGATCAAGTGAGAAGCTGATTGTGGAGAACCTACTAAAGTACGCGGTTCTGAGTTTGAAGTACGCAATGATGACGCGGTATGACCCGAGGAGGGCGGACTACATATTATATGCACAGAAATTGGTAGCATGGGCTCAGGAGGTGGAGAAGATCTCGTTAGGAGCAGAATTACGCCAAGGATGGGTGTAACCGCGGTGCAAGACAACAATAGAGTAATTACGTTCCACAACTGTGGTGGAAAAGGGCATATTCGCAGAGAATGTCCGAAAAAGCATGACAAGAGCGAGAAACAAGGTCATCGCAAGACGCAGAGTAGTTTTCAACCGGAGTACGGTTTAGCTACGACCGAAATGGATGTCGAATGGTCTGTAGCATTAAGTGCGAGTGACAGTGATGAAAACGATGTGTGGATTCTCGATAGTGGAGCCAATCGTCATCTCGTTGGTGACGAAAATCTTTTGGAGGATGTGGTGACATGCACGGGAGAAATGAAGTTGACATCGCCCGATGGAAGTTCTTACAGGTTACTAATGTTCAAAAGGTTCGTTTGAGAAATGTAGACGGCCCGGACACAGTTACAGTCCTACAAGAAGTCTACTTTTCACCAAAGTTGGCGAGGAGCCTAATCTCACTGGGAAAGTTGATACAGAAGGGCTGTAATTATGTACATCGAAGCGACAAGATGGAAGTAAGACTGTGCGGAGATTTACCGTGGAAGTTAATGGATTCATTTTGACGGCAAATTTTACAACGACGCGGCACATAAGCAAATTGAAACGCTGGATAATAAGGCGAGTGAACAAGTCACGAAGGCACTTGCTGGAGAAAACTTTGCGGAAGAATATGCGGAAGGTGATGTGGATATATATCACGTGGATGATATCATGGAATCGCATAACGGAATTGAGATGAAACGTTCTGGGAATACAGGCGACCAGACACAACACGCATCGAAGCAAGTAAATGAAAGGGCAAGAAGAAACGTGCGGGAGACATCAAGGTTCACGGAATACAAAAATTCAGTAAAAGAGAAGAAAGAAAGGAAGAAGTCAGGCGTGGAAGGAGCTACATACGCGACCGAAGATGTGAATACAGTGGAAACAACCGTTAAAGAGCACGAGTTCGCAGTATACGCAGTGTGGGGCCCCAGGGAGATTGGAGTCAAGATGAAATATGCGAAGTATCCTCAAAGCTACAAGGAGTCACACAAGAGAGAAGACGCAAACATGTGCAAGACAGCAGAAGATGCAGAATTGAAGGCATTACAGGATATGAACAAATGTGAAGTGGTGAAATGTGAAGGTATTGGGCTATACCTCACGAAATCACGTATACAATACAAAGCTTAAGGCGGACTATACAATCGAGCGATACAAGGCGCGACTAGTGGCGCGTAGCGACAAACAGGTGTAAGGCAGGGATTTTGTCTTTACGTTTTCGACGGTGATGGACCTAAGTAATGTAAAGATGTTGCTTGCTATGGAACAAGTGTGAAACTCACAGGAGATGTACCGAGCGCGTATCCAAAGGCACAAAGAGACAAGAATTTCGAAATTTTCCTGAAGACTCCCCAAGGCGTGACTATAATGAATGAAGCGTTGAAAAACTTTGGAGTCAAATCGTTCAAGCACCTAGCTTTACGTTTTAAAAAGAATATATATGGTTTAAACAGGCTGGATGCATGTGGTATGAACGACACTTATCGATCTGGATTTCACACAGTGTATGACGGACACGTGTATTTTCGAGGAACAATCACGATGGAATAGTAATTGTTGGAGTATAAGGAGTATACGTGGATGACCTATTAGTGACGAGAACGACGGAACAACTGAAGGATGATTTTTTCTGCAAGATGAAGATACTAGAGTTGAAGGACCTAGGGCCAGTGGAAAATAATATCGGGATACGAATATGTGGAGACCAAAGATGCGGGTGCACTATGGACCAAGAAGGAACGATAAACGAGTTGCTGAAAAAGTATAATATGGAGCGAGCGAATTCGGTGCAGCTGCCGATAACTGATAAAACTAATGATGGCGAAGATTATAATTTCTTACCAACGAATGCAAAGAAAGGTGTCCCGACGCAGAAGGTGTTTCAATCAATGGTTGGAAGTTTACTATCGATTTCAAGATGTACGCGGCCGGACATTTCATTTGCAGTTCACACAGTTACTAGGCGTATGCGTGCGCCAAAGCTGAGCGACTACAAGTTGGCCAAGAAAATAATAAGATATTTGAAGGGTTCAAAGGAGCTGAAGTTTCATCTGGACTGTGAAGCCAAGAGTGATGGAAGTTTGCAATTAATTGGATACACAGACGCTGATTTCCTGGTGACAAACAAAAAAAGAATTGTGTGAGTGGTTGTGTGTTTATCTTGAATGTTATGGTGATTGGATGGGCTTATAAGAAGCAAGGTGTGGTTGCATTATCGACTGCCGAGGCAGAATTCGTGGCCGCCGCAGTAGGAGGGAAGGAAGTTCTCGGTCTGAAAGAGCTGTTGGAGGAAATAGGTTTAAGCGTGGAAAGGTCAACTATCTTACGAATGGACAATCAAGCGGCTATAAGGCATCTCTAAGACGAAGCTAGTGGTGCCGTTTCAAAACACGTGGATATCAAGCTCAAGTTTCTCAAGGACTACGTGAAGCACGGGGTGTTGGAAATGCATGTAGCCATTTTGGATATTGCAGCGCTTCGGAATAGTGGAACCCCATTGGCTGATTATATTTATTTTCAGCTACATGTTTAGTTACTAGACCAACTTAAACATTTGTATTAGCTACTTAAGTAGCCTAAGTAACCTACATAATATACTTACTTTCTAACTTACTATTTTGTAAACACCTCCGCTGAAAATAGCACAGCGTGACACGTGTCGCGCAGAGCAGAGCTTCCTACAGAGATCCACCCTGACTCCAACCAAGAGGTCAAGTGGTTGCAGATCTCTTCAAGACATACAACTTGTGTGTTTTGTTTTTTCCCACAGGTTATGAGCCCAAGGTCCAAGTCTCCCTAAATTGGTTTTTCTTG
Source organism: Peronosclerospora sorghi (assembly GCA_026184515.1). Lineage (NCBI taxonomy): Eukaryota > Oomycota > Peronosporomycetes > Peronosporales > Peronosporaceae > Peronosclerospora > Peronosclerospora sorghi. The sequence goes on from CM047585.1 coordinate 14,028,974, forward strand.
GCTTTATCGTGTTTACATGTGGATTCTACGTTTCGTGTGGAAAGTTACTTTTCGAGAGAGTCACAGTGGGTTGCATTCTCGTTATGGAGTTTGATTTGTACTGAATATGGATGAACTCGAGGAGAAACCGGAGGTACGAAACGTAGGAGGGCAGAACGATGTCCTGCAGGCGATTTTGAATGGACTGAAAGATGTCCAAAATCGCCTGGATTCTGTGAAACAGGGGCAGCCAAAGTTGTCGTTGTCGAGCGGTGAAGGGTCGAGGAAGCCTCCCCTGTTCTCGTACAGGACAACGAATTCCTTGAGTCTCTGGAATTTCCGTCCGTTCGGTCAACAGCTAACGCTAAAGAATTTGACCGACGACAAAGGCGTGGAAGCTGTCCTAGCGTCACGCGCACTAGCGGAGCGTGCTCCGAGATTTTTGCTAGAGACGTCGCCGGCACTGGTACCTGAAAATGTAGCTCGCCCAAAGGAGGCTGGAGCGAAGCTTATACATGAAAATTTTACGGCTGAAGCCAAGGTGGCTGCCAAAAGGAAGCAGGCTTCAAATGTTGCGCCTACCAGGAATGAAGCAAATGCAGCCGCACAAAACGCGGCTGCACAGAGTTTTGCCATGTAGAATTTAGGTGCTGTGTACATGCAGGTGCCTCCGTTTATGACCCCTCACCCCACCTACAAGATTCCCAAGTTGATCAAACAGAAGTTCTCCGGCGCGGAGATTTACCACGGACTTGGTTCGGGGTTCAAGCAGTGGTCGTTTTTGTTCATGGAAGCTATCTAATTCTCATAGATAGATTCCGTTTTCGCATGGACAAAGTGCCCCAAGATCTACAAGCTTGGTGAATATCTCGAAGGCACGGTGTCGGCATATTGTTGAGAAAATGTTGGCACGTGGTAAACGACGTTGCCAACGCTAGTTTTCGTTTTGTAAAGGATGTGATTTGCCTTCAGGGTGAACATCTCATATCACCAGGCTTCTGCATGCTTCGAGCCCGAGAAGGACCCCGGTAGGACATGGATACAGCACTACTTATACTTAGTAGCTCTTTCCCGGGGAAGCGGGTCGAGCGAAAAGTTAATTGTCGAAAACATTGTGAGTGTATGCGGCGCCCAGACTGAAGGTCATGATGATGACCAGATATAACCCTGCGCGTCAAGATTTCATGACGCATTCTGAGGAATTGATTGCGTAGGCTGAAGAGATCAAGGATGAATCGATCAATCCCAGAGCATCCCCGAGAATGCACGCGAATTCGGTCATATCGACCGATCAAAAAAGGGGTGCTACGTATGTGGAAGTTTGGAACATTTACACAGGAAGTGTACTGAGCGAAAAAAGAAGACGGAAATGGGGGTACCGTTAAAGTCAAAAAGAAGACCGTTGAGTTTGGTCGAAGAGGGTGGCACTGTCTACCCTCAAGACAATTTCGAACCATGAAATCAATTGTATTTTTGGGAAAATCCCAACGGAGAACTAGTGGATTGTTTGTGGAAAGCGGTGCTAGTAGACACTTAGTCTCGAACGCAAACCTGCTGGATGATGTTCGGGAATGTGGTCCTAACGACATAATTTCCCTACCCGACGGTGGTACGATGCAGGCCACCAAGGTCGGAAGGGTGGTTTTACGTTCGAATGAAGACTGTCCAACGGAGATTAAATAACTGAAGTATAGTTTGCGCCGAAGTTGTCCAAAAATCTGATTTCACTTGGTAGACTTCGTGATAAGGGGTGCACCATCGATGATGATAGGCACCAAATGGATGCTAATTTGAATGGAAGAGTTTTGTTTCGGTTAAAACTTTTGGTTCCGTGTTCGTCGCAAATCTGGCTTGTGTGAACCAGCGAAAACTGGTCCGACGTTTGAAGGCATGGTTTTGTATGCCGTTCAAGATGATTCTTCGTGCGAATCTCATGAGGGAAGTATACATCACTTCCACGTGCGTTTGGGTCACCGGCCTATGACACAGTCGAAAGACTGGCCAGGGACCCCAGGTCAGGCATAGTCTTAACAGACATAAAGAGACCGAATTGTCTGACATGTGTTGAAGGCAAAGCAACGCGCAGGGAACAGCCCAAACAAGACATTGGGAAGAATGCACCAATTGACAGGATCGGAGAGGTAATCTGCAGCGACCTGAAAGGTACGATTAATCCTCGCGATCGTCGCGGAAATCGTTTTTTGGTCGTGTTTATGGATTACTTTACGAATTAGGTACGCGTGTTTGCCGCCCGATCGAAAGATAGGGGGGATAAAATGTTTTAACATTTCTTGACGTGGTTTGAAAACGATTTTTGGTGTCTTATGCACGGGCTTCAAACCGATGGCGGCGGCGAGTACCAGAATGTGGAGTTGTTTTGTAAGCAAACTGGTATTCGTCGCCAAGTTACAGAAGCTGGCAATCCCGCTTCGAATGGGAAAGCCGAACGAATGAACCGGACCATTTTCAATATGGTACGGTGTATGATTTTTTGTTCCGGTGTCCATTTGATGTTTTGGTCGGGGGCGGCTGAGTATGTAGATTATATGCTCAACTGTACTCCGACAAGGGCGAACCAAGGGCGTTTATCGCCAATCGAAGTTCTTACGGGTAAGCGCCCAGTGCTCACAGACATTTTGGTTTTTGGGTCGCCATGCATGGTTGGCAAGATCCAAAGAAGAAGGTTCTGGCGCGCCATGCAGAGAGCGCATTAGACATCGGGAAAAACGATGAAACCAAGGGATACAAGGTGCCGCTCCTTAAGGACCGAGTGGTCACGGTGACGCGGAATGTCACCGCGATCGATACACTCAATGAGAGAAGAGCAAGAAGATTTCAAGAAATCTGGAAATCGATGAAGAAAATGAGCTTGAGACTTTGGAAAAGTTTCGCTCGAAACGTGTTGAAAGCAATTTTTTGGATGTGTCCGTTATGAATAACAAGGTGCGTGATGCAGTCGTCGCAAGGCGTAAAGATAAAGCTGATGACTCGAGTGTCAGAAAATAAAGTAGAAGACGAAAGAAGACGGCGAAACCCAAAGCGTTTGAAAACTCTGAAAACCAAAACCTAGTACAAGTGTGGAAATTTCGGATAACATTGGGAAGACCGGCACAACCGTCGACCGTTGTAACGGTCCGGTAGATGGAAGCGCGCTATGCGTATTTGCCGTGTCAGAAGTGAACAGTGTAAACTGTGGCGGCGACTGAGCCAGACCCTAAAAATTACAGGGAGGCTCACACCGGTGGAAATAGAGCAATGTGGCACGTGTACGAGCGGACTGATTTGCAGTCGATCGAGGATCTGAATACCTGGACCGTTGTTCCTCTCCTGCCCGAAAAGAACCCTCTACCGATAAAATGGGTATATAAGACCAAACTGAATTCTGATGGGTCGGTAGAGAGGTACAAGGCGAGACTTGTGGCGAGGGGCGATAAACAGGTCATGGGTATGATACTTTTTTCACGTTTTCGACTGTCGTGGAGTTAAACAATGTTAAAGCCATTTTGACGTTGGCCCAGATTTGGGGTGTGGCCTCAAGTCATGGCGACGTGCCAGTGCCTATCTTAAGGCCATGGCCGAAGACGATGTTGAGATATACTTGCAAATCCCGCAAGGGATGGAAATAACCGAAGAGAAAAAGGCCGTTTTGGGGGTTGATTCCAAGAACAAGTTGGCTCTAAGGCTCAAGCGAAATTTTTACGGCCTGAAACAAGCGGGTCGTTTGTGGCACGAGTGCCTCTGTAAAACGCTGGAAAATTTGGGATTCACGCAGTGCGTGACAGATACCTGTATCTTTGTTAAGATGAATGACACTTGAACCATTGTGGTTGGCGCCTATGTTGATGACGGGCACCAACAATGAAATTGTCTAGCAATTTTTTGTGGAGATGAAGGTCTTAGACCTCATGGATCTCGGTAACGTGGCAAAAAAATTTGGGTATGATGATCGGAGGAAATCCACAGCACGGGTACGTCCTCCACCAAGAAGCTACCATAAATGAAGTGCTACATACCCATAATCTATCGAAAATGAACCCGGCAAAAACGCCGGTGATGGATTTAAGTGATGACAAAATTTTCTGTGAATTGTTGCCGGTTAAGTCGAATCCAGACAAGCCAAGCATCAAGCGTTTTCAGTCCCTTATCGGAAGTGTGTTGTGGATTTCACGGTGCACGCGCCCGGACATTTCGTTCGCCGTGCGCCGTGCAACAAGAAGAACTCATGCCCCTACCGTGGGAGACTACAAGATTGCCAAGAGGATTCTCAAGTATCTAAAAGGGAAAAGCGGTTTGAAGCTCAGTATGAAACACGACGACGAGCTTCCGTAACCTTTGGGAATTACCTGCTTCAGCGATGCGGATGTTGCCGCAGATCGCACGGATCGCAAGAGTGTCTCTGCAATGGTTGTTTTCGTAAATGGTGTTGCGGTCAATTGGGGGTGTAAGAAGCAGACGCCAGTGTCCCTTTCGACGGCAGAAGCCGAATTTGTAGCGGCGTCGGTGGCCAACCGAGAAGCGCTAGGTCTAAAGAAACTGTTCACTAAAATTGTATTGCGTGTGAAGACGCCCCTGTTTTTGAAGATGGATAACCAAGCTGCGATCAAGCAAGTGGGGAGCGAAATTAGCGCGGCAAGTGCGAAACATATCAATGTCATGTTGAAGTTTTTAAAGGACTTTTCGAGGAAGGGCATTGTTTCGCCAAGTGTGGACATGTTGGAAGATTTGCTGACAAGGTGTTGAGTACGCCACGGATTCAAGAGTTACAAATGGAGTTGGGATTAAATTGACGATGGTGCAGCCTCCGGTCTTCCCGGAGGAGTGTTGGAAGCGCATGTAGCCATTTTGGATATTGCAGCGCTTCGGAATAGTGGAACCCCATTGGCTGATTATATTTATTTTCAGTTACATGTTTAGTTACTAGACCAACTTAAACATTTGTATTAGCTACTTAAGTAGCCTAAGTAACCTACATAATATACTTACTTTCTAAATTACTATTTTGTAAACACCTCCGCTGAAAATAGCACAGCGTGACACGTGTCGCGCAGAGCAGAGCTTCCTACAGAGATCCACCCTGACTCCAACCAAGAGGTCAGGTGGTTGCAGATATCTTCAAGACCTACAACTTGTGCGTTTTGTGTTTTCCCACACGAGGCAGTGAAACTACTGCACGTGGCCAGTGATGAAATGGTCGCCAAACTTCCGACGAAGCCACTGTGCAGTCAAGGTTTCACGCATACGCATGAGATTGTATTCAAGTGATATCAAGTGATTACACGATGATCGCGGAAGGAGTGTTGAAGTTTTGCAAACGATGTGTATACAGTCCGGTATGGTACTACATACAAACTTCAAGTGAGGGCGACCATAGTGGTCACTTATGCATTTATGCACTTTTAACTACTTTGGAATTTTAACTGTATATTTTCTTTATTAGGAATTTTAGATTAGGTTCCTAAGTACGCATTTATAATGGGAATTGCTATTTATACCACACCATTTCCACCACACTTCTCCAAATTTTCCCCCGACACCATAATAAATTGGCCACCACACCACACCGCACCACTGCAACACCGCAACATCACACCAATGAAGAAACTGTGAATATCAGTGTACTTGTTTCCACCAAGTTGCAGCGTTGATTCCAACGACGATAGCGGATCCCACCCATATGCCAAGTAAAATGGTGTATCTCCACGGGTCCGATCAGGGGTCGAATTTAGTTCAAATGCCAATCTTTCTGCGTAGGAGCTCCAATCTTTCTGAATGAAGTCTGATATATACATCTTGATCGCTCGTGTGATTGTTTGCACCATTCTTTTACGCCTTGACGTTCGCTTGTGGAAGGTACGCCATACTGGAACTCTGTCGTTGTCCCACGATCTTATTTAACGCACAAAATACTTCGGACATAAGACCGGGTTCTCGATCATTCCTGATCACCTCGCTAGCTCCAAATCCTCGAAATACATATTCTCCACTTTTTCGGCGACTTTCTGAGCGGTACGAAACGACCAGCTTTCGCGATCACGATACCCGTAAACAGATCAGTACAGATCAGCAATTTCGTATGCTCTACGTCCATTTCACACAGCCTCAAATACAATCTGCAGTTTAGGAATCTAAAATTTACGTTGCTCGGAGCTCGCATAGTGTTTCCACAGTGCATCAACAGGCGGTAACATTAGATCTGCAGCAAGAATACCTGCTTTCCACTGTTTTCCGTTAACATGAACCAAGTTCATCTACCTGCCATCATCATTATCCGTTGTGTAAGGGAGGTAAGTTGTTGCTTGCCCTTTGTCGTCCATAATGACAACAGGTTGGTTATAGGCTGTTGCTGCCAGAACTGCGCACTCAGGTGTGGTAAAAAACTTTTCAATGGGTGGCATACTAGTGCTTTTCCAATCCACAAAGGCTTCTAACGGGCTAGAGTTTACTTGAAAGACATCCGTCCAAAAGTTCTGGTGAGGTCTGATAACCTTAAGCAGATCGGCACGCACAGAAGCCCAGTCAGCGAGTTTGCAGCTTGGTCAATTCTTCAGATGTACTGTGCACAAGTAACATCAGAAGGTACATCAATCAGCTGAAAAAGTTTGCTTTTCATAGGCATTTCATGCTGCACTGATGGCTGCTCATTAATTCTTTGGGAGCATGTCCGTATGCTATGGTTTGGACCACCACATTTACCGCACCTCCGTGCCTTTTTCGTTGAAATTTCGAAAGCATATGGTTCACGTTTGGCTGACGATACTGATCTTGTTTTAGCACCCAACTGACGGCCTTTGGTCTTGATTGGTATTGGGTACGCAAAAGTTGGCAGCTTACCGGATACAATCGTGCCAATTTGCGCACGGACAATCGCTTCTTGTGCAGGCGTCCATTGCATGTACTTTTGCTCTAGCTGATTGAGATCCATTTTGAATGCGTCAAGCCGGTTCAAAAGCTGTGGTGGACGCCGTGGTGTAGAATAAAGGTGTCAGTGTTCATCAACCAATTCCAGTGGAATAGGCTCACCACTAGCTAAATGTGCGAGCATGTGTGAACATGGAGTCCCATTGTCTCTGTGAATGTGCTGCAGCATTTTGGCAATGCCTCGCTATTCATAGCCACCTGTGATGTTGAGTTGCGCTGTTGCTCAATAGCGCGGGGGGAATGTACGGAATTTTTCCCGATGAGGTCGGCATATATAGGATTGGCTCGATATACATGCGGCACACGAATGCGTTCGACGTTTTCTGCAGCTCTATGCTCTTCTAGTTGTCGTTCAAGTAGGTGCACGAAGCGCTTCTTTACACCAAGCGGATCACCAGTGCTGACCTGCAAGTGCTTTTTCAGAGCTGCATGAATGCCCTCTGCCGTAGAAGTAGACCTGTTACCCAGATGGCGGTAGTTCCCTGTCCATGCCGAGACATTTTTTTTCCTATGGACTAGCCAGGTCTCCGAAAGGTATGCAAGAACTGCAGGAACACCCGCAAAATTTATAAAAAGGAGATTTTTACGCTCCTTGAATTTTACTGGTGATTTTACGTGAAATATGCTGGTCCATTGATTCAGAAAATCCTCGTGCCGCTGAACACATTCTATCTGTTTTCTTGACTTTTTCAGCACATTTTTCTGGATATACCACAGGCACAAGAGATGGCACGCATGCAAAAGAAATGCGCCCTATGGCCATTTTGTGGTGGAGTCCAGTTCAAAATCGAACACCGAAGTGTCCGGAACTGAACCGCCATCGTGCCCAGCCGACCAATTAACGGAGGGGGTACTCTGCGGACCTTCGCCTGGGTGCCAATCCGGTGACCGATCGGCAGTGCAGGACGCCTATTCCGATTCATCACGCGTCTCACCTTGTGTACCCATTGGTACGGGTGGCTACACACTCTGTGGACCGTTGCTTGGTGGAGATTTTAGAGAAGATCGATATGGATGTACCACTTCTGGGGTACTGATCCAAAATTCCAACGAAAGATAATGCGAAATAGCCGATCGGCAAACGAAGCGGAAATCTTCACTCCGAATGCAATTAAATCTGGTTCTTGACCGCCGTGGCAGTGAGTAATCCAGCCAATAGTAAATCCTGGCACTTGAATGCAGTGCAATGAGTAATCCAGCCAATAAAAGTTTCTGGCACTTGACCGCAGATCGCGATGAGTAACCCAGCCAAAAATAACCCGCCTCCCTTGATCGGGGCCGAACTTGAGTGGTGAGTGAACGTAACGAGTGCTCCCTGTCGTGGAGATTCCGGTGGAGCTCTGTCCTGGCCGGTATTAAATGAGCAAGAGGGGACCGTGTTATCCCTCTGCTCCCAATGACTCAAATCGGAGACACTGGCGACTTACGCACCCCAATGTAATACGAACACTGCATTTAATATCCAATTAAAATCCAATATGTAAACTATATGTAAACCGCGTGCCTTACATCAAATCTGCGTACAAAACACTCCAAGCACACGATTGGCCCAAAATACTCCTTCGTTTCAGCCAACCCGATCGATCTGCCTTGAAAACTGGTACACTGGTACTGTAGCCGGTGCGTATACGCACGGTGCGTCTAGAGTACAGAGGAAGACTTTCCTTAAGCGGCGATACGTCGCTACTTAGCCGATACGCCCTGATCTAAGGGCTTAGTGTGAGATTTCTCTCTCACTCGGGGTAAAGATTCCCTGAGTTTACGGTTAGCTTACGCTAACGCCTTATCCTAAGGATTCCCTTAGTAGGGAGTAGCTAGGGGAGGTGATCCCCTGTTACGTCACTCACTGCACGCTCGACCGTTCCGGGCCGGGCGTCTAGCAGGATATAGTGTATTTGTAAACTGATTTATTTATTTAATATAAAATTAGCCTAACTTAATAAACTAATATAAACTATATGCAATACTAGGTATAACTTACTTAACCCGTACCTATTCGAGAATGTAGTGTACACCACCTGTGTACCAACATGTGGCAGGCTGCCACGCCTTCACCAAGGGCTCCCGACCTGATTGGTTAAAACAACTAATAGATCCGAACCTTTCGGACTGGTTAATACTTGACCTTAACCGTTGTGTATTTGCGTACACCAACGTAACTAAATGTAACCCCGTTACAGGTACAAACTGGTCCATAAATTTCACTTGCACTTCACCACAGCCTCCCCTCAGTCTGGTTGCAGCCGCACAACGGTAGCGGCCCGATCTCACAAACAGTCTTCGATTCCATGAAATCTTCTGAGTCCAATGTACCAGATAAATCCACTTGACTTCCGATCGCCACATCGCTCACAAAAATTTGTCTTTGTAGGCGATCTGTGCCCACACTCTCCGCATCTTCAAACTTCTGACCGATCGGACCATTCGGACGACTCGCGCGGCGCTAAGATTGTCGCAGAACAAGATGATCCCGAGTCGAGGTCGATCGGTCCAAACAAACCATTGATGCACTCCACGAGGAGTTGAGAGTTGCGCTCGAAAAGCAGACCGTGACCAACGTCACGTTCCATAAAATGCGCCGAGATTCGAAACGACTTTCCAAGCTGATCGACGCTATACAAGCGGATCGTTCAGACTTGATGGCCTACAATAAACGTCTTAAGGCCTTGGTCCCGCAACAGAACAAATCAGGTACTCCAATTCACTGATAACTCAACGTTAGATCGATCCTCACTTCCTTCTCTATGTAGATCCACTGGTGATCGATGTCTTCCCGACTGTGCATACACTTGTCGATACCGTTCGGCAGGTTTACGACCACTTCGATCTGCTCCAAACGATGTTGGAAGGGCTGATCGGCACTCGTCACGACTTGCGTCGTCTCGAGATCAACCGATCGCGTCTTCAGGAGCAGCTTTAACGTGGTCGTTCGGCTATGCTCGGAGCCTCAGGGCAATCGGTCGGTCATATATTCCCAACGACTCGAGATGGATCGGCAGATCGCTGAGCTCAAGATCACGATTGACGATTATTACGACAAAATTAATGCCTCCCATGATCAGCTCGGCATTTGGACCCGAGAGTCAAATCGACTCTGGGGATTCGTATACGGGTACCGTGATGAGTTGGCTACGTGCCTATCCAAGTCGCTGGTCGCCGATCGCATTCCTTGCGGAGTGGCATAGAGCGCGGACCCACAGGCGCATTCAGGTGGTGCGATTTTCCAACAAAATTCGGGCGGAAATTCTCGCCATTCATTGGCTGAAATTCCTCCCCCAAAATTCGCGCACTCAACAAGAAGTGCAAGGGTGCATCAAGAGGCGCGAGGGCACGGGACCTAGCTGCTGATCCGGAGCGTGAAAAGAAGCTGGAGGCGATGCAATCGCAAGCCAAGACTCGGGCGCAACTTCCCAGTGCGGCGGAGGATCCAGTTATGGAGAGGACGGCTTCAAAAATTCGCGCGCCCTCGACCCGTTACGCCGCTAAACCGAGATCGAGTGGATTATTGTGCCGCTCATTCGCTAAAAATCCGCCCCACAGAATTTCCAAACAAATTCGGTAGCGCGAAGACGCGTGTAGAGGCGCTAGGGCGCGGGACGTAGAGTGCAACCTGGGGCGTGAAAAGAAGCTGGAGTAGTTGCAAACGCAAGCAAGACACGGGATCAACTTCCAAGTGCGGCGGAGGATCCTGTTATGGAGAGGAAGGCTTCGAAAAATCACGCGCCATCGACCCGCCACACTGTTCGGTCCAAGTCGGCATTAACCTCGCCTGGGGCGGATTCGGAGGGTGGATCGGTGGGTTCAGATGAGATACTTCTCGCTTTATCTCAATCCCTATACACCCAGCGTCGTCGATCTTCTGCCGCAGTTGAAGAGCCGACGTCAGGAGCAGACCAAGTGGTACACCCGGAGGACGACAGCGCTAAGAATCGTCTAAACCGGCTGTCGAGGTGCCCAAACCAACTCTTCTGCCCGGCACTTCTGATATATATCGTCATGCTTTGTTGGAGGCATTGAAGGTTGACGTGCCTCTCCCTCCTTCAGGTCTGGCTGCTGGCGACCCTTGGTCTCCGGGGCAGATCGAAAGAGCCGATCTGATAATCGTCGTTCATATTTCATTAATCGTAGACTCCATTTCAGATCATCCGATCGTCCTTTTTGTCATAGCCTTTATCCACATTAGTCACGGTCAACCCTTACCACATCCAACTGTATCCACATCGAAAGAGTCGTTATCGTTGCCGCTAAAAAAATGATCCACATCCTTAAGCCACTTTGTCATCATCGAAATATCACTAGTTCATCACAGTTCTCCACACACCCGTAGTCGTAATCACAATAAACATCACAAATTCACACCGATCGATATTACCGATCAGTAGCCGATCGGTGTCACCCGATCGGTAGCTGATCGGTGTCACCCGATCGGCACTATTGCAAATCTTGTTTTCCCACTTCGTTAGTCCGTGTCGCCCCATAACCATTCTTATTCCGTCGGTTTCGGTTGGACTTCTTAGCCAGAACGCCATCATCGAGATCGGATTCACCGATACCAATTGTTTCCTTGCGATCCTCCAAGTGGATCGGGTGTTCTCGGTGCGTTTGACCACAACACGTCTTCCGGATCGATCTGACATCTAAATGGGAGGTCGGATCGGCATCATCACTGTCGATATCAGAAATACCCACCCTTCCCGATCAGCAAAAATATTTTCTTCCACGTTAATTTATTGAGCTGATCGGTCCGATAGGGGGTGTTGGCGGCTTTCGGATTATCCATAATCGCCTCGAGCGGATCGGTTAACACTTCAGGTGGGTTAGCCACATTCCGGATCGGATTCGCCGATCCATTAACACACTTATCCCTGCCCCCGTGCATAAACACCAGGTCATCTGTAGAGGCGATCTCGCTTGATCCGCCCCTTTCAAACGGTCAATGCTGATCCTCGTCGAAGGGCTGCCCTTCTGTGGCACCGACTTGAGTGGATATGCCACCATACTCATCGCCAGCGATAATACGATCGTCCCCATCTGCCGTCGGTTCAACTGTCACCCGATATTGCGATAAAACTGCGTTAACGACTTTTGTCACGTCTGCCTTCAAGTCCACTGTATCGGGTGATTGTGCCGGTGACCTCTGTCACATCCTGATCGCCACGTGATCTGGCATTATCGTCCGCGGCAGGGGGTCTTCTTCGGCTGACTTGTCGTCGCCGATCCGATCGGTGGTGGCCTTACTTCAAAGCTTTGTCGCTGTATATAACGTCTTGATTCGATCGAAATGAATCCCATCCTCCACGGAACATTTCCTTCAGCCAGCCACATACCGACGATCGTACCGTTGCCTAACACCAGCGGTTTATTGCCGATGTTAGTAACTCGTACGCGATCGCTTCGATCCCCACCGTCCACAAACGTCGGTACACAGTAATCGCCCCTGGTCAACCACAACTTCCTTGTCCGATAGTCCTTTCCAACCGAGATATCTGCCGATCGACCCACCGGGATGGTGATATCTTGATCCCACCTCACCAGATCAGTACGTGATCCGTATAGGGGGAGTTGACCAGCCAGGTGGATCTGGACTTCGTCTGGAAGAGTAAGAACTCCATGCGACAGATCGAGGCGTATGCCTGTCGGCACCATAAAATACATACCAAGTAATTTGTCTTGGCCGGCCAGCTTACCAACCCAGGCGCTGAAGAAGTAGACCAAGGAACCAGATAAAGTGATCTTCACACACGTCCTCCCTTCGGTCATATAGGAATTTTCGCCGATTCCAACGCATTCTTGCTTCTGTGCATAGTAGATCTGACATCCAACCTTACGAAAAAAAAAACAAAGGAGAAGTCGATAATTGAGACTTCTGAACCAAAGTCAAACAGCATATTGGCCTTCTCGTTATTAATCTTCATATAGGATTTCACCTGCTTGAACCATTTGTCGGGAGCGTCGTATTTCTAATAGCCACGCGACTCGCCGGGAAGCTGGTCAAACTGCATAACGACCTTCGATCGTAAATATTCATCAGTCAGAAGACTTTAGACCGAAATTCCCGTCGCCTGCCCTTTTTGCCGTTGTATCGCTATCTTTTCCGACGAATGCATAGATCCTAAACGCATATCGCTCGGATCGATCCAGATTCCAACCTGGCGAGCGATCTAGTTTAACATATTTTCGACATCGGGAGGCAAAATTCCCGCTTGTTTATCGGGGACATACCACTTGCGCATCTGATTGAAGAAGTGCTCCATCTTACATTATCCATCTTCATGAACATCTCCACATACCTTGCACCCAAAAAAAGCAGTGATCGGTGGGGTGGCCGCGTCTTTTATATTTATTACACGTAATCCTTCGCCAGCAGCCCCGATAACTGTGTTTGGTCGGCCCGCAGTGCGTGTACTTCTTGCCTGGAGAATCCGGGTCCAATCTGTTGCCGTTTCCTGCCTTCCAATAGGCACGGCGTGACGCGGATCGATCTCTGGGTGCATAATGGGCGACGAAAATGTGACGGTACTGTTCCTCGTCTGTCCACAGACTGTACCAGCCACTTCTCTCCCTTTCTGATCCGGAACTCATATCAGCCACGATCGCTCTGATAGATCTTGCCGGTCTGGTCGCAGGTCTCTTCACATGATCGTCCTGCACCTTCGATCGGGATTGGTTCGATCCGACAGCAACGTTCGTCATCATACTGCGGGAGTGGCGTAGCATACGTAACGTCTGTTCAACTTCTTCCACGTCTCTGAGGCACAATAAGGTTAGCTGATGGGCCAACCACTGATCGTCCAGCGTAATGATGAAGTGGCCCACATGTTCTTGGGCAGCGCCGGTCGGAGAATCGGTCTCCTTGATCGAGAACCCCGCACGCATCGCAGCCACATTTAGCCGGTGAAGGTACTCGATCGGCGTTTCATCACCCCTCTTCATCATGTGGTGGTACCTTCGCGAAGTAGAAAAGCCGGAGTGACAGTACTGCCTTTCAAACTCCATGCACAACAAACTCCAGTCAGATCGGACATCCCGACTTAACTGCTGGATCCAGTTCGCAGCCGGTCCCTTCATCAGATCTCGGAAGATCAGACACTGTTCTTTGTTTGGCGTCTCTCCCGGAGTAAGGCGGACTTGGTTCGGCTGAACCACGATCGGGCTTGCTCCTCATCGGAATCTTTACCCGTAAAGTCCTTCAACTCGGTGCTTTCGGCCATGCGTTTCCTTGGGATCGCCGTCGAATTGAAGTCAAACGCCGTCGTCGAGGCTAAATTCGCCTTACGTTTCCCGCCTCTTCCCGTACCACTGTAGTCATCGTCAATTTCTATGATCTACTCCATGTCGAAGTCGCTGCTACTTGCCGATCTGCGGGGGAGGGTTCGGCGTGACTTGCGTTTTGTCTTGAGAACCGGTCTAACACCTTCGGACAGCTTGTCTGTTTATGTTATTGACTGCATTTTGACGTCCGCACAAATTTGCTCATTTTCCTGAGCAGATAGGATTGGTGCACGAGGGAGAAGATGCGATCTGCCTCGATCTGCGGCGTAACGCTTCATCATAGCCCCAAACATGGCTTGCATGCTTGCTTCCATCGAGGGCGACGTGACTGGATCGGTCATGGGGTGTGTGGGCGCCCTTGGGGCCCCGACTGGCATGCCGCCCCTCGTTGCCGCACGTCCCTTTTTTGTTCTGTGCGACTGGTACCGTGACTGGTACAGAGATCCATGGCCATCCGCTCCACGCCGACCTCCAACTCGTACGAGCACTTGGAGGAAGGTTGCGACCCATATAGCGAGCTATCATCGGAGAATTATTTCTCTACAAGTGATCGCACGAGTTTTGGGGCTTATAACGTGATTGTGGGAGTTGGGCGGCGCACCGCCCCCACCAATGGCGTCAGATTGTCATGTAGCATTGAAATTGCTTGTTTCAACTTCCACGTATCAATTTCAAATATCTTGCCAACACCATTAGCATTCTTGACCTTTATCCCAACCTCGGCTAGCATCGCTAAAAGATTCTTGACCAGTTGCAGCGGCCTATCGGAGTCGATCAGTTCGGTAGTTGATCCGTGTAGACGATCCAGAATTAGGGGCTTGATAACTTGGATGACCTCGTTTTCGCGAACGAATCTCTTTAGTTCGTACATGAAGTACATTACATCTTGGTCACCTCCTTGTCATCCACAGTCCAATCATCGATCGGCAACTTTTCCTCCAAGTCTTCGTCGTCCGAGAGCAATGCGAGCCTCTGCTTGGTCTTTTTAATTGGTAATTCGGGCAGATTGGAGTGATAGCCCCCATAGTGTTCTTCACATGCAATTTTTTGTCGATATGCATGGAATCAAGAACACGGTCCTGATCCCTACTGGGACTATAGCAAGACTTTCTATAGTCCCGATCGGCTCCGATCTCAGCCTTGTAGGGAGGAATAAACTTAATAATCTCGATCTGGTCATCCACCTGGCCAGATCGATCATCACCATCATTTTCCACGACCACGACACGAGGTGATAAGCGTTCCTTGTGCCGATCGGCTCCGCCAGGAGCGGTATGGGGAGTCGTAAATTCGTTAGTTTCGATCTGATCCTCCCTCTGATCAGATCGAACATCGCCATCCTTTCCAACAATTAGTACACAAGGCTATACGCGTTCATTGCGAGATCTCCAGAGAGTATCCATATTAAAATTCGTAAAATCCACACTTTTCTGAATATCGCGGTGATATCCATGGTCACCAAATGGTCCGGGCACGCGCACCATTGTGGTGGAGTCCAGTTCAAAATCGAACACCGAAGTGTCCGGAACTGAACCGCCATCGTGCCCAGCCGACCAATTAACGGAGGGGGTACTCCGCGGACCTTCGCCTGGGTGCCGATCCGGTGACCGATCGGCAGTGCAGGACGCATATTCCGATTCATCACGCGTCTCACCTTGTGTAACCATTGGTACGGGTGGCTACACACTCTGTGGACCGTTGCTTGGTGGAGATTTTAGAGAAGATCGATATGGATGTACCACTTCTGGGGTACTGATCCAAAATTCCAACGAAAGATAATGCGAAATAGCCGATCGGCAAACGAAGCGGAAATCTTCACTCCGAATGCAATTAAATCTGGTTCTTGACCGCCGTGGCAGTGAGTAATCCAGCCAATAGTAAATCCTGGCACTTGAATGCAGTGCAATGAGTAATCCAGCCAATAAAAGTTTCTGGCACTTGACCGCAGATCGCGATGAGTAACCCAGCCAAAAATAACCCGCCTCCCTTGATCGGGGCCGAACTTGAGTGGTGAGTGATTGTAACGAGTTCTCCCTGTCGTGGTGATTCCGGTGGAGCTCTGTCCTGGCCGGTATTAAATGAGCAAGAGGGGACCGTGTTAGCCCTCTGCTCCCAATGACTCAAATCGGAGACACTGGCGACTCACGCAACCCGATGTAATACGAACACTGTATTTAATATCCAATTAAAATCCAATATGTAAACTATATGTAAACCGCGTGCCTTACCTCAAATCTACGTACAAAACACTCCAAGCACACCATTGGCCCAAAATACTCCTTCGTTTCAGCCAACCTGATTGATCTGCCTTGAAAACTGGTACACTGGTACAAACTGGTCCATAAATTTCACTTTCCCTTCGCCACAATTTCAAGGGCTGCATCAGCATCCGTTACAATGACGGCTGGCATCTGCCCGTCGTCACACAGTGTACTCAAATTCTTCAATGCCCACATGTAGGAGGGAGTATCCTCTTCGCTCAGAAATACGAAAGTGATCGAGAAAGAGGAACCCAGCCTGTGCGCCCGATGGCATGCAAAAGTGGCATACGAAATCGGTTTGACTTGTATTTGCAGTCGAGGAAGATAACACGGTTGAAACGTCGAGATAACGCGGCGGAGTTAGGATGTGCGAAGAACAATCGACGATATTGCCATTGGTATTGCAGTGGACATCATGTAGGAACTTGGTATCCTTTAATTCATCAACCAGTGCCTGTACAGGTTACCGACCCCCCAACAATTCACTAAGGCGCTTCAACTTGGCGTTATACACTGTTTTTGCTACAGAATAACCGCCTTTGTCCTCCTGACGCATCGCTATCAAAATCTGCCGGCCCGGCTCACCTGCCGCGGTCATCTTATAGACCAGAGCGTCGTTGTCTTCGGTGAGACGCCTGACGCTAGGATGTCCGGCTAGTTCTGTGGACGGATCGTGGTTGTGATGGTCGCACAGTACTGACAGAGTCCACGTGCCATCCTTCCGTTGCTTCCCCAAACACTTCCAGGGGCACACAATAAGGAGTGTTCTAGAAGTTCGTTGCTTCTCCGTTGGGGTAGCTGTGGGTCGCTTCGGTACGCACCACCAAGGTCGCAAGCTAGCTCAACACGGGGCAGGTGCGCGTGTTGTCAAAATGCTTGATGACTATTGCGTAGCCATCTTGGCGACCATATCTCTGCGCATAAGCCAACAGATCGTCACGCGTGGTGAACAGCAGGCTTGTGTCTAAAGTAGCGCTCATTGGAGTGGTGGCGTGGTGCATTGCAGGGTGGGGTGATGGAAAACGTTTGCCACCGGCATTTTTGCCGAGGTTTACGAGACGCACATGGAGGGTCTGAGACGGGGAGGGGAGGGGCAGCCGCGTTTGCACGAAACCGGTCTAGCGCGGGGAATTCTCATGGCATCACACCGCCGCGGGGGGATACGCAGGTGAACAAAGATGCCGCGCCCGGGTGTTTGGCGCAGTCCACTTCCTCACCTGGCACGTCCCCACCTCTACTGGAGGAAAAGAGTGTTGGGGGGAAGCACGTGAGGGGGGTGGAAGCCAAACCTTGACGTTGTTGTGACCGGGACTGACGATGCCGCGGAGGGCGTGGGAAGGGATACCAGGCCGTGTTCGGTGGCGACGGCAGCGGCTGGGTGGGGTGTGGTGCTGTGGTGGGGTGCGGCGTTGTGGTGGGATGGGGGGTGGATGTGTGGTGCCGGTTTATTGTGGGTTGGGGGGTAAAAGTGTGGTGGAAATAGCAATTCCCTTTATAATTAGTATTTTCTTACTCTAAAACTACGAACACTTACTCATGCTCCCGTGCGCCCCTACCCTTATTAAGTAGGGCGCGCTTCTTTCTAAGAAACTTCCTCTCAGTCTGTAAGGCGCAAAAAACGCCGACACAGTCCCAACTGGATATTTTGCACGTGCCCCCAACTCGTGTCAATTTACTGCACCATGATTTAAGCCATGCGTCTGCACCACAGTGTCGCTAGAAACATTTTATAAGTTAGACGTAATCTGCGTCGTATTCCCCATCTTCCGAATATTTGTTCATGACCCATTGCATTAATGAACAGCACGTGAACATCGAAATAATACTACTTGGTTCTATGCACGATTCGATAAAAATGAGAAACAGCTACTGGAGAATTGAGCAACCACAACCAAGAAACAGAGAATATGCAACAATTATGTTAAAATCATTTTGTACTATACAAAATACTTGCAAGAAAAATGTAATATGTTCGAGGAATGATAAATCCACTGGCAAATAAGAGTAAACACACTGACTGTTTACTCATAAAAAGTTATGTGACCTAAAAAGGAAATATTAACTTAGACTAAGTCTGTCCAGTCTTTGATTTTGTGGACCTGCCCGATCTGCCCTCCGACCGTAGATCATACGCAAGATCATACAACACTTACCAACTAACATGCCAAACGACACTACTTTAACAAACGACTGCCCTACCTGGCGTTGCAAGAACCCCTTACCGTCCGAAAGGTACAAGACTTTGAAAAATTCTCAGAATGCTTTGCACTTGTATGCTAGGAAGAAGGATTCGCCTTCTCCGTCGGACTCTCTAACAAGTCAGAAGGCATCAAAGCATCCGGTGTGATGGCTAGCAGCGAAGGAAAGAAGAGTAAGCCTCTTGTTGCCAGACCCCTCAAACTTAAAGGCAGCAAGAAGGAAGTGTGAATTTGCCGTTCACCTTCGTTTGGTTGACAACCAATGGATTGTTGAACCTTTGATTGATGAGCATTCCAGGCACGAACGGGAGGCTGCCTCAGAAATCTGGGGACTACCTGCTGCAAGAAGAGTGACGTTGAATCCTACTCTCATTCGCAAAATTGTCCACCTTCATCGTCCCGGTACCCCGCCGAAAGACATCGTGGATCAGATGAACCGACGCAACGTCATGATCAACGCCATTGATATCTGAAATTTGGTAACCAAAGCACAACGCGAAGAACTGGCTGGACTTACCCCCATGGAGGCTTTGAGGAAACAGCTCAAGGAAAAGAAGGTCGTGTCAACAGTTCGCATCGACGAGACCACTAACACTGTTCTCGACATGTTCTTCCAAACTGATAGTGCCGAGAAGTTGACGAAAGACTTTGGCGATGTTCTACTGATTGACGCAACTTACAAGACAAACAAGTACAACATGCCCTTGGTCCACGTTGTCGGAATCGCAAGTACCTACGAGTCCTTCTCCTCCTTGTTTGCATTAATTTCATGTAAGACCAATGAATCTTATGAATGGGTCATTTCCGAAGTCGACAGAACAGTTTACACCCCACCGTCTGTTGTTATCATTGACCACCAACCCGCTCTTCTTAATTCTGTGAACCAAAGCTGGCAACTCACCGTCATCATCATATGCCGCTGGCATATTGAGAAGAACATCGTCAAGAACTGCAGGAAGCACTTTCCTGATGGGGAAGTCGGTACAGCGCAATTCGATGAGTTAATGACCAAATGGAGAACTGTAGTCTCTGCCCCAACGGAGACCGACTTTCTATCGCAATGGGCCGCGATGAAAGGAATCATTCCTGCTGCAACGTTCACCTACATACAACCTAACAAGATTACATACCGTGAACACTTTGCCCTGTACAAAATCAACCAGTTCAAGCACCTGAACCACCGGGACTTGTCAAGGGGAGAAGGTGCACACTATTCCCTTGTTAAGAAATGGATTACAAGAGCAAGCGTCAGCCTGTACAAGGTCTTCAACCAATTGACTAGAGCTGGCGCTGCCCACGCGCAAGCAATCACAACCAGGATTGGCAAAGCGAAGAAGGAAACCTATGCGCTGCCGAAAGAATTCAAGCAACTGCGTACGAAAATATCCAAGTTCGCATTGATGAAAGTCTACAACGCATGGTTGGATCAGAAGAGAGATGCCGTGGGAGACATTCGCGAAGGTAAAGAACCAGCAGCATATACTAATCACCATCGAAATGTTCTCAATATGCCCTGCGGCCATTGAGCTTAAGAATGTGTGGACCAAGGGACGGAACTTGGTATTGATGAATTTGACAAAAGATGGCACTTAAAGAGGCCTGAAGATGACACCTCGATGGATTTGGACCACGACAGCGGTGTTCACGGAATCAAGGAACCTAACAGGATCGTGCGAGGCTCGAAGTTGACAAGTGGCAGTAGACGGGATTTATCAGGATTTGAGCATGTTGAACGGATGGTAGCCGCTCAGGAGATGGAGTCTCGTTCTGCGACGACCATCAGTCGTACTCGCCATCCCTCTCAGACTCAGACTGTAACGGGGTTACATTTGAGTTACATTTAGTGTTGGTGTACATGAGTACACTACGGTTGAGGTCAGTATTGACCGGTTTGAAAGGTTTCGAATCATTGGTTATATTAACCAATGAGGGCATGAGCCCTTGGGTGGTGGTGTGTCAGCCATCCACGTATCGGTACACAGGTGTGTACATTACATTTTAGCTAGGTACGAATTGGGTATATTCTACTTAGTATTACATATAGTTTACATTAGTTTAAATTAATTTAGGATAATTACATATTAAATATATTCAGTTTACATTTCACTCTAAAGTGCA
>CM047585.1:14049729-14119821 GCA_026184515.1 Peronosclerospora sorghi
CGCGACCTCGACCGGTCGCGCGTGCAGTGAGTGTCGTAGGTAAGAGGGAGCCCTCCCTTTACTTACACCCCGTAAAGGGAACACAGCCGTTAAGGCTAAGTAGTAAACCAACCCGGGAATCTTGGCCCCGAGTAGGAGAGCTCTCCTACTAAGCCCTTTATAAGGGCGTATCGGCTAAGTAGCGGCACATAGCCGCTTTAAGGAAGAGTCTTCCTCTGTGCGCTAACCGCACCGTGCGTATACGTACCGGCTACATCTGGTAGCACTTGTAGTCAATCCAACACCTGTGTTGGTAGACTAAGGCATCCTCTGCAAAGGATGAATCAGGAAGATTGGGATAGTTTGACCTTCGTCCAGAAGGAAGCCTTCAAAAGGCTGTTACCCTTAATGGGTGACGAAGGCATGAAGCTCCTAGTGGAGCAGGGCCTTGAGGCCGTAAAGGCAAGGGTAAATACCCTCATCGCTCATGAGGCGAGTTGTAGTGGAGGTCGTTCCACGGGGGTGCGCCCTCCATTATCATTCAAAATAAAGGAGTTCACCGGGGATAAGGGTGACAACCTTTACGTGTGGTTGCGAGAGGTCGAAACGGCCTTCGCCACAGCGAATCCGATCGCTGATCACTTGCAAGTGGGACTTGCATTGACCCATCTTACGGGCAAAGCCCGTAGATGGGCGTTTACGTGTTCGGAGTCAATCACGGACGTGTTCCCAACCTGGGAGGTCCTTAAGCAGAAGCTTATGGACATTTACGCAACGCCTATTATGGTTTTACAGAATCAACTGGCGTTTCTGAGGTGGCGTCAGGGCACTAGGGACCTGGAGGTTTATATCCAGGAACTTAAGACCCTGTTGGCGTCTTAAGTTCCTGGATATAAACTGGATGTACGCAAAAGCGTATTCGGACTATGTATCCATCCCCGTCTTCATGGGAGGCCTGAGAGAAGGGCCAGAACATTCTTGATTGTTCCGATGCCGACCCCAATCCCTGGGGGAGGAGTCCAAGATGGCGTTCAACGCCGAGAGGAACTTCCGTTCCTCTAAGGTGGGTCCCGAACCCATGGACCTTAGTCAGGTCGAAGCGGAGGAGAAACCTCCCGCTAAGAGTCACACTGACTCTTTTTCGCAGAGCTTCGAGGCGGAGCTCTTAGCTATGCTGCAGCGACATGGGCCGCTGATATGCTTCCTGTGTGGGAGCACGGATCATCTGAGGAACAGATGTCCGAAAAAAATCCCCGGAGAGACACTCCCTACAAGGGACCAAGGGTGGGGAAAAGCCCTTGCCCAAGCCGTCGGGAAACGACGTCTCCCAGTAGGTGCGGGGCGCCCTACTGGGGGACCCCTCAGTGCTGTTAAACCCCAGGGTAGGAGCCGTCAGCACAAAGCCCCGAGGGAAACGGTGCTTTCTAGCACCGAGTTGGTGTACTAGCCAGGTTTGCTGGTCGTCCTTGCGGATGTGAAAGGCTTTGATAAGCCTTGGATAGTCTTGATAGACTCTGGAGCGTCTCCCAATTATGTCAGACGGGCTTCTGTTGAGAAGAGTCGGCTGTATGCCGAGGCCCTAGAGGCACGTTCTCGTGACGTTGTCACGGTCCGTCTAGCGATGGGCGTACAGGTTTCTGTACCCAATGTCTTGATTTACCTTAAGCTGAAGTTTGCAGACTTCGACAGCTTAGAACGTTGCCTAGTCCTGGATTTGGACTCGAGGTATGACCTCCTCCTGGGCATGAAGTGGCTGGAACGCCACGAGTCATGGATATACTGGAAGTCTAAATTCATTGGCTCAACGCACCCGCGGTCGGGTGAAGCATTGGCGAGTCATGAACCCACCTTTTCTCGATCGCAACGATTCTGGCGTGATATTCCAGAGATTGGGATGTCTGAAATGATCATCCCCAATGGCGTTAAGGAAGAGTTCCTTAACGAGGGGGATTCGGCGGTTAATCCCCACGCGGTTAACGGCGAGACTGGTGAGTTGCCAGTGGCAGAGGTGGATTCCTCTGAGGTAACTACAGTGGTAGGGGTAGAGACCCCTGTGGTTAAGCGCGAGGCGCTTCCAAGCAAAGAGACCCGTAGTTCGTCTCTTCTGCACGTCGTAAATGATTCCGACTACGCCGTTATAGGCGAGACTGGCAAGTCTCCATTGACAGAGGTGGATTCCTCCGAGACGACTCCAGTGGTAGGGGTAGAGACCCCTGTGGTTAAGCGCGAGGTGCTTCCAAGCGAAGAGACCCGAAGTTTGTCTCTTTCACACGTCGGAAATGATTCCGACTACGCCTTTGTAGGTGAGACCGGCGAGTCACCGGTGGTAGAGGTAGATACCTCTGTGGATAGGCGCGTGGCGCTTCCAATAGATGGGGCAATTGACTCCCCCCATCTGGGTCTCGGGATGAGTCCCGAGGCCAGTAGTCAGCAGTCCTATCGGATGCTGAATAGTGTGACAGGTATTGTCACAGAAGGCGTAAGCCTGGAACAGTTGCCTGGGGTAGGCGAACTGTTGTCGTTGGAGGAGATGTCCTTCAACGAGTTTGAAACTGCTTTGAAAGCAGATAAAATCGACGAGGTCGTCGTGTTGCGTCCGGAAGAGTAGTTAAACTCCTCATCTACGATGGACGAGTCAGTTTTGGTGCAAACAAAACAGGCATTGAATGCCCGAAGCAGTCTCAAGATCCTTGCGGATCCTGAGGACCTTTACCATTACTTACTAAAGGAAATCGGAGATGTCATTAGTGACAGCCCGCCGATAAGATTACCACCGGATCGGGGAGTCCGACATGAAATTGGCTTGGTTCCCGTAACCAAATACTGCGTCACTAGGCAGTGTCCTCTCCCCAAGGAACAATGCGACGTCATCGACGCATTCTTCAAGGGGAAAGAAGAGGCAGGGATGGTACGGGAGAGCAAGTCTCCCCACTCATCTCCCACTTTTGTGTTCTTAAACCGAACGGAAAGTTGCGCATTGTGCATGCGTAAAACAAGATGAATGCAGCTACTGTGCCCATGAAGACTCCGATTCCTCTGAAGGATGTCCTACAGAACAATATGGCGGGCTGTACTGTCTACAGTGCCTTAGATCTGGTGGACGGGTATTATCAGGTGCTCATGAGATCGTCTGATATTCCGCTTACAGCGGTCAGCACGCCTAGTGGCATGCTGTGGGAGTGGCTTGTTATGCCACAAGGGCTTTCAAATGCACCAGCGACTTTTAATCGCTTGGTAACACAACTCTTCCGCCCTCACAGGAAGTACGCTCAGACGTACTTCGACGATATATTCGTTCATAGTCGTGCAGAAGGCGAATCGTCTGATGTTCAGACGCACCTATACACTTTCGAGCTGCGCTCGAATGTATGCGAGAGCATAAGTTTTATGCAAACACATCCAAATGTATCTTTGGTGCTGAGGAAATTCCTTTCCTCGGATGCTTAATCGGTAAGGATGGAGTGCGGGCGGATCCCGCGAAGGTGAAAACCATTGTGGAGTGGCCTTCGCCTGAATCTTAGAGATTTACGGAAGTGGCTTGGATTAACCAATTATCTCCACAAGTACAGCGAGAACTACGCTGAAATGGCGAAGCCATTGACCGACCTTCTTAAGAAGGATGTTGATTGGTGGTTGAAAACCGAACACCAAAACGCTTTTGGAGCGGTTAAGGGGATCTTGTTAAACGCTCCCATTATTGCTCTCCCAGATTCTGGGAAACCATTTAGTGTCTTCTGCGACGCCTCCAATTTCGCAATCGGATGTGCTTTGTTACAAGCAGACGATGCAGGAAGGGAACGCGTAATTGCGTTTGAGTCGAGGCAGCTTAAAGCTGCGGAACGTAATTATCCCGTTCATGACAAGGAGCTACTTGCAATGAAGTATGCTCTTGTCAAATTTAGGGTTCACCTACTCGGCTCAAAGCCGTTAGTGGTTTATACTGACCACGCGTCCTTACGGACAGCGACAAAGTCGTCTCATCTCTCGCAACGGATGGACCGTTGGCTCTCCTTCTTTGCGGAGTACAACTTTGAGGTTAAGTATAAACCTGGCAAGCAGAACGTGCTTGCAGACGCGTTGTCGCGTCGTCCCGATTATGAGCTCGCTCACGCGACATTCGTCACCTCGTCTGTGGTGGATCTCATACGCCAGGCGTATGAGAAAGGCCCACGGTGTACGGCGCTTAATAGCGCATTGGGTGAAAAGGGTCTCTGCTCGTCTTAGACTACCCTGTCAAGTCGAGCTAGAGCTCGGTTACACCGTTACAGTTACTGTGACGGTTTTCTATATTATATCACGAGCGCGGAGGACACTCCGCGGGTGGTAGTTCCTCATGATGAGGAACTGAAGTATAGAGTCCTCTTTGAGGCACATGACGCCCCTACCGAGGGTCATTTAGGTCGGGATAAGACCTACAGCGCTTTAAGCGCTTTTTATTGGTGGCCCAACATGTATAAAGGGGTCGGTGCGTATATATGCACCTGTGAGACGTGTCAGAGGGTTAAACCCTCTGCAAGTTCAGCTGCGCCTTTGGAGAGCTTATCGGTTCCAACGGAGTGTTGGAAATCTATTAGCATGGATTTTATCTTCGGTTTTCCGAACGATAAGGCCGGGAACACCGGTATATTGGTATTTGTAGACCGTTTGAGCAATATGGATCACCTGGCGGCGGTGCCAGAGTCCATAGATGGACAAGGATCAGCAAAAGTGTTCCTAGACCGTATCTTTCGACAACATGGTCTACCCGATTCCGTTGTGTCGGATCGGGATCCCCCTTTTACGGGACAATTCTGTGGAGCGTTGTTTAAGGTGCTAGGCACCAAGCTCCTCATGTCCACTGCGGATCATCCGCAGACGGACGGTCAGACGGAACGTGTAAATCGCGTTGTGGAGGATATTCTCAACAGTTTATGTCCGGATTCTCCAAAGGGTTGGAGTGAGATGCTTCCTATGGCCGAATTAGCTATAAACAATTTGGTCCATGCATCTACGGGTTTTACCCCGTTTTACGTGAACGTATTGGTGAA
The DNA here is from genome assembly GCA_026184515.1 of Peronosclerospora sorghi. Classification (NCBI taxonomy): domain Eukaryota; phylum Oomycota; class Peronosporomycetes; order Peronosporales; family Peronosporaceae; genus Peronosclerospora; species Peronosclerospora sorghi. The sequence goes on from CM047585.1 coordinate 14,054,736, forward strand.
TCCGAGGGTTCCGTTGACGCCACGTGTGTGTGGCCCAGGGCTTGAGGGGGGAGGATCCCCTGATGTCAGCCCTGTATCTGTGCGAAAGCACATCGATAAGTTCTTATCGACGCGCTTTAGTGTCTTACGACACGTCTGCGATGCCATGGCGGAAAGCCAAGACAAGCAGAAGGAGCAAGCTGACCGCAAGGGAAGGCGTCACGAAAAAGTATACAAAGTAGGAGAAAGTGTTTTATTAAACGCTAAAAATCTTCCTACACATGCAGTTTCCAACGTGTTGCGCAATAAACTGCGTCCCAGGTTTGTGGGGACCTTTAAGGTACTATCCCGAAAGGGATTATCGTATACCTTGGACATCCCGAAGGTGATGCGTACGCATCCAACCTTCTATGTCGGTATGCTTAAGCCATACCAGGACCCGGAGGTGGGCCCCCTCCTGGAGGGGGGTGGGGTGGAAAGGCGGATAGCCGTAAGATCCGTAAGGCACGGCAGGGCGAAGGAAGCCCGAAAGGTTTAAAATGCGACCACGCAGCTCCGCAACGGTCGTCCCGAGAGAGGCAAGCCGCCTCTCGAAGCGATCAGTGGCATCCCACTCATCGCGGAGCCCCTCGTGGAGATAATGGATGCGATGGCTGTGTCGATCACAGCGATCGCGAATCGCACGTCGCAATTGCGCGACCTCCTCCTCCAATGCTTGATGCGGAGGGTACTCCACACATTCATGTGGAGCGGCTGATGGCGCGACGCCATCATCGGGGTCAAACCCAGTATCTGGTGAAGTGGAAAGGTTATCCACACTCACAGAGTTCGTGAGAGCTCGAGACTCCCCTACGGCAGGATTGCCGCGACGTCGTTGACGCTTTCGAGCGGGAGAATCCCGCTTTAGGTCAACGACCAGAGGGGCATGAGAAGCCCCTTCACTACCAGTAAGTGGGAGTTCGCTGGAGGCAGATGTGGCGCTCACACTGTCCTCTGGCACCATGGTGGAGACAGGGACGCTGGAGTAGCGCGTGCGATATGGAGCACGTAATAGCTCCATCGCTTTGGCTCTGGCAAATGCCAGGCGCAACGCCCTCTCCACCCAAATATCTCGACGGGAATAGCTGTCGTGCAGCTCATTGAAGCTGGGGAGAAGCTTCTCCCCCTCCGCCCAAGCGCGGAACTTCTTCTCTGCATCATCAGCACTTTCTCCCGTAGAAAGAACGAAAGAAACCTCGCGGAGGTTCTCAACAGGGGCACCCTGTGCCTGCCTGTCTAAGCGCTCTCGGTATGAGACGCTAGTGAACTGCTTTTTTGTAAGAAGTTGTTGCCGAAGTTTCTCACGGCTTTCGCGTTTATACGGCTGTTCAGCCGCGGGGCCAGTGGTATAGGACGCTAAACCAGTCCTTTCCAAACTCCTGGCCCACCTTGAAAGGTCACGAGGACCATCAAAATTATAAGCCACCCTTGGCAGGCGTTTGGGGCCGCGTAACGCACCCCTTAGTGCCTGTGCGGCAAGTTGGGTGTCTTGAGCTGCGTCCAGCCCATTATTGACGTTCTCCTTTGGCGATTCGGATGTATCATCCGATATGAGAAGGGGTGGTGCACTGGTTAGTGCATTTTCTCCACGTGTGGGGAACGGATTAGGCTGCCGACAACGCCGTTCGGCGCTGTCGGAGCGGTTAACCGTTGGGGAGGTATCCCCCAGGGCATCCACCTCCGAGTTCTTGGAGTAGTCTACCTCTTCTAGAGGAGACGCCATAGCACCACTGAAGGTGTACATATGGAGGGCCCAGAGGAATTGGCGTTGGAGTTCTCCAACAAAATTTTGTTTATTGCGTAAGCAATAGTCTTGATGGGGGAGGATGTAACGGGGTTACATTTGAGTTACATTTAGTGTTGGTGTACATTAGTACATTACGGTTGAGGTCAGTATTGACCGGTTTGAAAGGTTTCGAATCATTGGTTATTTTAACCAATGAGGGCATGAGCCCTTGGGTGGTGGTGTGTCAGCCATCCACGTGTCGGTTCACAGGTGTGTATACATTACATTTTAGCTAGGTATGAATTGGGTATATTCTACTTAGTATTACATATAGTTTACATTAGTTTAAATTAATTTAGGCTAATTACATATTAAATATATTCAGTTTACATTTCACTCTAAAGTGCAGACGCGCGACCTCGACCGGTCGCGCGTGCAGTGAGTGTCGTAGGTAAGAGGAAGCCCTCCCTTTACTTACACCCCGTAAAGGGAACACAGCCGTTAAGGCTAAGTAGTAAACCAACCCGGGAATCTTGGCCCCGAGTAGGAGAGCTCTCCTACTAAGCCCTTTATAAGGGCGTATCGGCTAAGTAGCGGTAGATACCGCTTTAAGGAAGAGTCTTCCTCTGTGCGCTAGCCGCACCGTGCGTATACGCACCGGCTACACAGACAGTTACCGAGCCTCCTGCAAAGCGCGTGCACCATTGCCGTCATTGCCAAAGTACTGCCCATGACATTCGGAGGTGCACGGATCATGTCCTTTTGCTCGCCCAACAAATGTTGGATGCCACTGCTACGCGCTCTGATGCCGATATCCCTGCCACCTCTGAAGCTAGTGACCCACCTGCAAGAAGCATCGCCTCCCCAGCGTTAACTCCAGTACTCCGTGCAATTGCACCTTCTGGTCCTTCTGAAGGTGCTATTGCGTCCTCAGACTTCCATGACGAGGAAAGGAGCGAAGGTTACGTTGAGGGAGATGTGGGCGGCTCAGAACTGCAACCCGATGGTGACAATGACGACCACATGGAGGATGACTGGGATCATGAAGAATTGAATCCCTGGGCTGGGTTGTACAATCTGGATATGCCATTCGAAGAGTTCCGCGGACGGTTTGGTCTGATGTTCGAGGAGTCATTTCCAATTACCAGTAATGGTCGCGAAAGCATCTTGTGGAGGAGAGTGTTTGATGACTTTCATGCGTCTGGGACGTATTGTACCTTGACCCCACACGACTTCACAGATTCGATATGGATCGACGAACCCACATTAGGGGACAAATCATTGGTGGTGGATTGGAGGCTGTCTTCACCAATGAGGACAGATTAGCATGGTATCAATCAGTGCGCAACCAAGATCCCGCCCAACCTCTTCTATCCGTCGAGGAGACTGCTTTCCTCAACATCTACTACGATGATAATGGCGTGGGAACCATTCAAACATTACAAGGTCCCAAACAATTTCACGCGCGGGACTACTAGTGCCTCTATATCATTATTTCAACTTCCCTGTTGTCATATTTGTTACTTATATTCACATTCTTCTAAGTTAATATTTCCTTTTTAAGTCACATTTTTTTTTATGAGTCAACAGTCAGTATGTTCTGTAAGAACAGTGTAGTAGTAGAACAGACTTTTGTCTCGAGTTCACCATGCTACTCGCGTTTCAAAGTTTGATTCGCTTTAACGCATCTTGACAACGTACTTAAAATCGAGGAGTCAAGTCGTCCGATGGCGGTGCCGGTACAAAAGGCTTACGCGGTGGATTGAGCTTGGATGAAGGCTGGACGGAAGCAGAACAGGAGCGTAACTTTCGCGCCTTGAACGCGTCGAGTTTCACTTGCACACTCTGGCCATAGCGCGGGTCACACTTTGTAAAGTTGGCGATCGCACGGGATTGGATTGGCTTGGTTGCATGTACGAGGGAGTTGGCAATGTTCTCGGCCAGACGCTCGCGTGCAGCAGTGTCCAACGTGTTCCGGTAGAAGTGGCCCACTTGTGAATAATTGTCCTCGTCCGAGGTCGCGTACTTGGCTACAGTCGCATGGTCACCTTGGTATGCACGATACGTGATCGTCGGGTCCTCGCGTGGTCCATTCTTGCTATTTGGAAAGTAGTTGGGGGCACCGTGCATATTGCCGTCAATGCTCATGAAGCCATCACGTTGGTAGGTTTGTGGCACTTGAAGCGGGCGATTCACGGGAATCTGGTGATAGTTGACACCCAGTCGGTGACGATGGGTGTCCGGGTAGGAGAAGAGACGGCCTTGCAACATTTTATCAGGCGATGGCTCAATGCCCGGTACCATGTGCGACGGAGAGAAAGCAAGCTGCTCAATCTCGGCAAAATAGTTACGTGGGTTACGATTAAGCACCAGGCGACCGACCTCCAGGAGCGGATACTTTGAATGGGACCAGATCTTGGTCACATCAAATGGATTGACCGTCTCCTTTGCCGCCTCTTCAGGCGTCATCACTTGAATATACAACGTCCACGACGGGTACTGCTTGTTCCTAATAGCTTCATACAAGTCACGAATCGCATAGTCGGGATCCGAGCCAGCCAGGGCTGCTGCCTTCTCCACCGGGAGGTTCCGGATCCCTTGGTCCGTCTTCAAGTGATACTTTACGTACGTGACCTCCCCTTTCGCGTTCACATTCGCAAACGTATGACTGCCATACCCATTCATAAAACGAAAGCCATCGGGAATCCCCCGATCACTGAACAAAATCGTCTGCTGATGCAAGGTCTCGGGCCGTAAGGACAAAAAGTCCCACATCATGTCATCGTTCGTAAGATGCGAGCTCGGAAGCCGCTTCTGCGAGTGAATAAAGCTTGGAAAGAGGATGGGGTCTCGGATAAAAAAGACGGGCGTGTTATTCCCCACCAGGTCCCAATTGCCCTCCTCGGTGTAGAATTTGATTGCGAAGCCACGTGGATCCCGCACCGTGTCCGCACTGCCTTGTTCGCCACCGACCGTCGAGAATCGCACAGCCACAGGCGTGCGCTTGCCGACACGACTGAATAACTTGGCCCGACAATACTTGCTGATAGTGTCCACGTGCGTCACTTCAAAGTACCCAAACCCCCCGCCCCCTTTAGCGTGCACCACACGCTCCGGGATGCGTTCGCGATCGAAGTGCGCCATGTGGTCGAGAAACGCAAAGTCTTCGAGCGCGATCGGACCTTGCGGGCCAGCCGTGGCCGATGCCGTGAGTCCAGTGGGCGGAATGGGTGCACCATTACTCGTCGTGGCGGTCGTGCTTTGGTGGACCATGGCGGAGACGCGATCGTGGAATGATGTGGCACACGCTAAACAAGGATGACGCTCGATCGACTCCCACTCTACTCGGCATGCCAGGCTTCGATTCGCTGGGAATAGATACGTGCTGACGCTTCGGATGAATAGGATGTTTTCGCTTGCCATGCACAGTGTACAAGATGGAGGATCCGACGCAGCTCGCACGCTCCCGTGTCGCTGTGTTTTTCGTCGGTCTCGTCGCAAGTTTTATGGCTAGTGCGGTTGCGTTTGTGAGTGTCATTGCGTACCGTCATCGCTTGTCGTCCATCACGATTCGTGCGAGCTGCAAAACCGAGGAGGAACTTGCAACCACAACCAATCCTCCGTTGATAGCCACGACGTTGAGTGTCCTCAGCAGTCCCGTACCAAAAGATTCGCAAGACTATCGTCCACCTAACAATACGTTGCACCTTTCGAGCTTCCATCTCAGTCGATGGGAGCAGGTCAAGGGCTCGGTTGTTGATATACAAGACCGGATCGTCTCCGCCTGGACTTCGCTTCGCGACCTGCTGCGCGACAGAGCAACTTTCACGTCGAGCGATTCCGTTATGGAAGTCGAGATCGCGACACCTTGCAGCCATCCCACGAGACCGAATCCGTCGTTACAAAATACTGGCGATGTCTCCTCCACCTGTCGACCTTGTCTGTATTGCACACCGATGGGTGGCATTGGAGTGATCTAACTTTCAGGACAAAGGCGAACCCGAAAAAGAAGAAACGAAATACGGACACGTACTTTGCCACGACGCATCAATTCTTTCGCGCTTACAAAATCAACAGGTCCATGCTCTGCTTTTCTATATTTAAAAGAATCTTTCTTCAGCATGGTCCCACAGGTATGTTTCTTCAAACAGGCAAGAGAAGGCACAAATATGTATTCAAATATGTACTCTATCGTCTTGATGGGATCACGTTGGAAGGAGTTTCCTTTGAATTGGTGTCGTTCCTCGAATTCACGTATGTTTTACCCAAGACAATAGATGACGATATATCCGACGTAGAGACTCGATATTATGCGAAAAAGAAGAACGTATCTTTTGAATAACGAGCTCAATTGCCAACGCAAAAATATTAATTTTTTTTTCGATATATTTTTGTCTCACTGTATACACACACATTTGAAGTGCTGCTGGTTACAGCATCACTAATTGCTGGATCTAATGAATCGACACGTCGACAGCAGCTTTCGATGTAACAGCGCTGAGTTGTGCTAATCCTGATCCCGTGGCGCTGGTAGTCTCAAAAAGTGTGTAGTGTGAACAGTATAATGTACCAAATGTAGGCTGATTATCTTTATACAAAATACTATTACTCAAAAACATGAGGCAAGTATCCGACAAGTTTATCGATAAAGTTTCATGTTACTTAGAAGTGAGCATCGAGGTAGATCATCGACTACAGTCTAACACCACGGAAGATTGGCGATACTTCGTTCAGAGTTTCATCACGAGTTGCAGGGATACGAAAAAGTATGGTCTAGCTCTCATTACTATGGTGACAACTGGAACATGAAAGTGTGCCGAGTTTGTGGAGTGAAAACTCCCCTTGCTTGGTCCAGTTCTACAGTTATCTGATTGTTACAGCCTCTACGCACATCACGCGCAGCTTGAATCTGTTTCATGTTTCCAAGGAATGGAAAGACGAATAATAAAAAGCATGATAACCCACACTATTAAATCTACTAAGCCAACAAGGAAGAGCAAACCCTTTTTGCTCTTCAGTGTAAGAATCGAAACTATTTCGATACTAAGAGTCCCGACATGTTCACAAGTTGTCGTTGCAACTCTTTGATTCCAAACATTTTCTTCACACTCGTCACTTGAATGATCGGATTCATACTCTGCACACATGTCACCAAGCAAAGAAACCCAAACAAGCATTAAAACACAATGACACGTAAAACAAGGAGTCTAGCAATTGTGTATCTTAATACCATTCGCGCCGCATGCAGCGCCACATTCTGAGCTTTTTCAATCTCTTTCTCGAGAAGTGTCCGATTGACAGCGTCCGCTTTCGTAAAAATCACTTGATAAAGTGCTCCTAATCCATGTAAAAAGTCCATAAAATCATGATCGGCCGGTCCAATGCCACGGCGTGCATCAATCAGTAGCATAATGGTCTTGAGATTCGTCCCACGTCGAGAATCCACGTAACCACCCACGAGCGTATGCCATTCGTCCACTACTTTCTTGGGGGCCGTGGCGAACCCAAAGCCAGGCATGTCCACTAGCGACAAATCGGGCAAACTACCTTTCTTTCCACCAATACTAAGGAAATAGAGTTGTTGCGTCCTTCCAGGTGTCTTGGATGTCCGCAAAAGTGTCTTCTGACCGGTTAGAGCGTTAATTAAGGACGATTTCCCCGCGTTGGACCGACCTGCAAATGCAATCTCCGGAACGTCCCACGCTGGAAGGTCCGTTGGGTCGGATGTCGACGTGATTAACTTACTTTGGACGCGAAACAGACGGTTCACACTATCTATCTCATGTGGACGGAGGTGGGGAGGCTCGGTCACCCCGGGGATTGGCCAATAGATAGGCAAATCCATGAGCCGCGTCTGTCGCTTCCGAGCCTTCGTTGACGAAGTACCCGCAGCTTCGGAATGACAGGCTCTAAGTTGACTTACATTCGAGCGAGTATGAGTGCGGCAAACTCGCGAGAACGAGTGCGTAGTGAGCTGAAAGCGTTGCAAGTGACGCAACATGCGATGGTAACGGCACATTTTGTAGTCCACACTATCTAAAGTAAATGAAGTAAAGAAATGGAGTATCACGAACGATAGTTCCATGCACTAGTCCATTTCTTAACCTCCTCCGTCGCTCATGCCCAACACCCGTCATTGACGGCGCCAGAATAGAATGAACCAATGTTTGAACGGCAAACTAAGTGCCAAACCTGTGGGTACACACTTACCAAATGGTTGATGGTTGTGCTCTATTTGTTGTTGGTGCGGCGTACGAGTACATCCGCATTAGGAGATATATTGGCTTTCAATTGCCACAATCAACATTTTAAGGTCCGTGTCTTCTCCGATGCAGTCATTTGGCGTTTTGTCACAGCGTCATATATTGCCAGCTACGTTGGAGACGGTTTGATCAATACCAGTTAATTGGTGCAAGACGTTTGCGGAGAAGATACAACACCACGGAACTTCATCCGTGTCAGCGTATGATGGATTTGAACATTGTACGTTGTTGTGAATCATGTAGAATAGTTGTATGGAAATGGAAATTATTCCTAGGATGCGTCACGCAAACGAATTTTCACAATGGTGGCGCGCAAATCCATGTTCGTTCGACATACTCCATGCAAAAAGCGTGTCACAAGGCGACAATGGATTGGAAAAATGACTTGACGAGACTCTTGGGCTTGGGTACACGACCTTCACTGCTCTGAACCCTGATTGAATATGCAAGTGGCAAAACGTCACGTTCGCCAATGTATTGAGCTCCACGACGAATTGGTCCATGCTAATATTCTTGTCTCTATCTTGCTGTCGGCCTGCCTTGGGTACATGGTACCAGACGATCCAGTATACAGTATACGTTTCCAACCAGGTGTTACTTCTTAAACCTACTTTTATTCCGCACGCTCTCGGGCAATTGTCTGCAAGAGATCAGCAACCGCAGCGCTTGTTGATACAATGATATCGCGCCACTCGGTCGTTTGCTCGCCATTGTAGTGAGAAAGCATGTTGGCAACGCTCGTGCGTGCATTTCGAACGTTTTCCTGCAGGTTTTCCAAGCTTTCTTGCTCGCAAGCTACTGCAACCTCCTTGTTGTCTTGTACGTTGACCGTGTCGCTCTCAGTACCACGTAAGGACGGCGTCTTTACTAATGCAGACGCTGTCTCGTACACTGCGATTGTCTCGGCAAAATCCGCTGCTTGCTTGGTCATTGCACACAACTGTTGAGCCATGCAGGCTGGACGCCACGCATCGCACGTATTGTCTCCTGGAGCCGACAGATCGTGCGCTACAGTACTTTTCGCAGCACTTTGGGACATCTGGAGCCGGGTCACTCGGTCCAATAAACTGCTCATTGCGCTACGCATTTCGGCTACCCGCTTCGTATCACGTGCTAAGACTTCGAGTTCTTCGTCCGTCCGTGCGTAAATGTCACAGAGCTGCACGGGCTTGCGATCATCCAACAGCTTGACGTTATATTGCACGTTTGATTCAGAAAGCTCCACTTTTGGAGCCAACGTGGGGGCTGGAGCACGCAGTTGGCGCAATGTCACGGTCGTAGGAGGTCGAAACGTACTCGACGGCCTTTCAAGCTGTTTGTGGTCCACCGAGTCTCTATCCGTTGCATCGTTTACGTCCGTACGGACCTGGATCGATCCACCTTGACTCACTTTCCCTTTTACTACCTGCTTGTCACCATTGTCGGTGCCACTGACGTCACTAATTGTTCGTAGCTGCAGAGAAGTCCACCACTCTAGAGGCCATTTCGTGCGTTCCATCCAGCGAGCTAGATTCATTTTATAGATTAAGTTGACTACTTCTCCCAAACTGTATTTCATGCTTCTTTCCAACAACCCAATTTGTTGAATCGTTATTGATTTAAACGAAGGAGAGCTTAGGTTTGAATTTCGCCACACGCAATGAACGCGACGTAAATGATTTCCAATCTCAGCTAGCACATCAAAGCGCGACGTTTTTCCGCGCGTGTCCCCCCTCCAGTGCCTGTCGTTCAAAAATTGAGGGAGAAACGCGTCATGTCGTTCTCGAAATTCAAATCCGAACGGATAGTCTCGAAACGCACGGAGTTGTCTCCATGCATCCACGTAAACTAATAACTCGGGTGTCCATTTGTAGCTCTCTTTAATCAAATGATCATTCGAGTGAGCGGAATCGAGACATAACTTCAGTCGAGCGCGTACTTCGTTTTCGTACCAACTTCCCTTCTCTGCTCGTTTCGAAAACGTTCCAGCATGTACTTGTGGGTCCGCACAGTCCAATGCGATTGCATACAAATGCAGCACCAAGTAATGAAAATGTCGTGCCATTCGTTTCACAAACGTGAGTGTACGTTGTAATTGTTTCCATCCGTTATTGATCCGCTCATGGGACGCGCGTTCATTCCTTAACGCAAACGACCGTGCATTTGCCTCACGACAAAGTGGGTTCATTGTCGCTATCATACCGACGACGCGCTTGGAAGCTTGGAGTTGCCATTCTTGATCCCGATGTTTTGGTGGTGCTTGGTAAACTATCTGAAGGTAGAAATAGGGATTCTTTTCTCTCATGGTTTTCAGCACCTGGTGCATAACAGATTTCAGTGGTTCGAACGCCAACGCATTGGGCTCACTCGCCTCGTTCACTTGGTCATAGATTCGCCACAAGATTCTTGGGACCCACTGATGTTTCGTTGGCAGTTCACTTTGTTCCTTTAGCCATGCCCGACGTGCGAGGACCAACGAAGTACCTTGTTTCATGAGACGAGGCAATCCACGACTCACTTTTTCGGCCCGTCTCGCAACGGGCTCGTTGTCATTCGCGATTTTCGTCAGACATTGGTCCAATCGCGTCAAGAGATGCGCCTTTTGGGCCTTCTCGACGTCCATTTCCGCGCCCCAAACGAGCTGAAATTGGGTCAATTGTTCAAGTACGAACTGAAACCGACGCAATTCTTGTGTTCGAGCTTTTTGAGTCCTATAACGCTCCAATTCTCGATAGCAAGCGCGTTCTGTCGACGCTACCGTGTCGGTAATATCGGCACAAAACTGCAACTTTTGAGCGACTAAGCGTTGAAAATCCGTCTCATCGCGTTTCCTGATGCAGTCCAAAACCACGAAAGATGCCAATATTTTACATACCGCTAGTAGAAAGATCCAGAAATTGCTGCGTACCTTTTGTTGCGGCGCATCGACTCGGCTGGACGCGGCGATATGCGGACACTTCGTAATGATTATTGCTCGAGTAGAAGCGTACCCTAGTTACGTTTTGTGTACGAGACGTTGATTACCGGTATGTACTGTATCAAAGAAATTTTAGGTATTACTGTACTATTACCGGTAATAATACTAGGGAGATCTTATTTACCGCCCCAGTGCTATTCAGCACCAGCCCAAAAGTCACTGATAAAACCCAAAATCCACTGATCACGTGATCATGATCACGTGATCATTCTTGACCGATTTGGCATCATCAGTTGTAAAGACTGCCCAAGTCCAAAGCGACATCTATTTATTCTTACGATGCCGGTTCTCTTTTTGAGACGGCTGATGGCCACGCACTTTTTAAAGTGCATGATGAAGCCATGTTAGCAAGTGCTGATGTGTTCAAGCACTTTTGGACGCCCGAAAGGCCTCGAAAGTGCTGGAACTCAAGAGCTCAAACGCCTTTTCGACAAAACCGAAGCCGTGGCAGCTGCCACGGACATTGTCGACGGCGAGACTTCGGTTCATGAGGTTGCGTAATGTACTTCCAAGTGAAGCACTGTCGTCTTTGGACGAGGAACACGCCATGATCGGACTTAAAGAGTCAAATTAGGAAAGACGTGCTGCAGAGAGTTCGAGCCGGACTGGAAGCACTTGCGCTTACAAATGACTGGAACGATTTCGTAGCTCGTTCCACTCGTGTTGTAAATGTACACGTCAGTATCGCCATAGTAGATCAGTTTCTGCAGACCTTTGGCCTCATCCACAAGGACATAAAGGGGCTCAACCATGTCCATATATGGCATATTGAAAGCGAGGCTGGCCTCGTATTGGGTTGGGAACACGGGTCGTTTAGTGGGCGCAAGGTGACTAGCATCCTCCACGGCACGCATAATGGCTAATGCAGCAATGAATCCGAAGATACCCAATGTCAACGCGATGATAGCGCACCATATTTTTCGCGACTTGCCTCGTTGACTACTGATGGCAACGCTCTCATGTTTAGGATACTCAGTGCTCGAGCTTCGTTCTAAAAAATAACAACGCGATACAAGTTCCCGTTAAATTCCGACGTGAAGCATATAGAATAGGAGGAAGCGAGTAAAGAGTGAATGCTTACGAGGTAGAAGTCTCTCCGTGGCCGCGAGCTCAAAATCTTCAATCGGAATAGCCGTCTTCGACTTCTTCTTGCCCATCACTGTAGCCGGTGCGTATACGCACGGTGCGGCTAGCGCACAGAGGAAGACTTTCCTTTAAGCGGCGTTCGCCGCTACTTAGCCGATACGCCCTTATAAAGGGCTTAGTAGGAGAGATGTAACAGGACTGATCCTGTTACAGGTTTACACTGTATTTTGCGAGGAAGCGCGCAATACAATTAGGGCAGGATTAGTTGGTAACAACTAATCCTATAATAAAAGTAAATATATTAATATTCACTTGTGGGTTAGAACGCAAAATTAAGAGTGTTTATTTAATGGGTGGTTTAGAGGCTAATAGTATAGTAACTAACTAATTAATATAATAATATCAAGTCTTTAACTAACTGTACTATTAGTTAACCTGCAAGATTCGGTATTTATACCGAATCGACTTTTCCTTCTTAGATTATAATAACTTATAATCTCTTATTTAAATTTCAGACAACGCGTCTGAAATTAAAATGTGATATTCTAACTTGAATATCTATTATGTAATGGCACCCCATTACATCACCCCCCACTTAAGGTGGTTGGCCTATAATAATTCTTATTTTGGCCAATCATGGGTGGCACTTGTTGGTCAGAATTTCTCATTCACCAACTGATTGACCATCGACTCAATGGTCAAGACACACGGCGGCGGCGCTCTAAAGAGCGCTGCTGAAAACAATGAAGGAGCTTCTTCCTCCGCCTCAGCACTAGGTGCTGAGGTGTTGAGTGACAACAGTGACGCTGCATTAGCAGCTTCAACTACGCAAAGGTCGGAAGACGTACCGTCTTCGACCACAGATGCTGCTAAGGCGGCATCTGGCAAGAAACAGGGAGATGTTGCTAATGCAACATCTCGCACGATGGCAACTTCCGAATGGCGTGCTGCCAAGAGGGCCATGTTCGGGAGTTCTGACTCCGAACAAAGTGATGGGGATACAGATGTCCCCACTAAAGGATCTAGCGAGTCGAAACTCGCTAGGTGCTCATCGCCTAACAGTGATGACGACTCTGGTGTCGCTGTCAGCTATGACAGCGACAATGATTATCACAGGTGGTTGCGGGAACGCAGAGCCCCACCTGGACCAAGTACTTCTCCACGTCGGGGTGATTTAACCCCGGCGCGTGGTGTTGAAGCAGGCGGTGCTCCGCCTGCTAAAAGGGCTCGAACAGAAGCGGCGGCTGCCGCTTCTAAAGCGTATCATCGTACGGAACCACATGTTCCGTACAGAGTGGGGTTTTGGACCCCTGGCTGGGATATTGCCCCCAACAGTGGCGGTCACCGTAAACGGGACTGCCAGTATGCGTTATTCGATATCAACGTGCTGGATAACTGCGAAGACATCCAGTCACGTCGATTCGATCGAAGTACAGACGATAGACGTCTGTACTTTATTGACCTCTTTTTACAGGTTCGATATTATTCGAGCCGGAAAGGGACAAGGAAGAACAGGGACGATAAAGACGCCCTGACTCAGAGTTGGAATGCTTTTGTTGACAACTACAACAAAAGCCCAGATGATTACGTGAATAAAGTTCACGTAATGCGCGAGCGCTTTTTAAAGCACTCACGAACAGGCAAAATGGAATACATCCATTTTGCTTGCCTCAAAGAAGGGTTAAAGTGTGGTGTCCCTTCTCACCTCGTTTGCCCGCGGTGTCCGCAGGGCGCTCCTCGTCTGTCAGAGGAGAAGTTGCGGGGGTATGGTGGCTTTTCCGTACCCGCCGAAATTCAGGGTTTAATTGATACCCTGAATGCATCAACACCTACTGTTGATGCTACTTCGCATTATGAGTTTGAGACTTCTTCTCAAACTCAGTCAAAAGGTCTGGGGCTTCGGCCCTCAGAACCTCAATCGGTTCCCAAGAGTCGAACTCTTGGGGATATCCCAGCCAGCGTACCAAGTACTCGGTACGCTGCCCCTTCTTCAAAGGCACCGAGCGCTTCGAGATCAAGCGATCGAGGATATATCGCTTATTCCCCTGATTATCAATCAGGGGCGGCGGAGGTTGAGAATTCCCTCGCCGTTGTTGTTGCGGAGCATGGTTCTTCGCTCCGCAAGCTCGAGGAGGGTTATTCCTCCTTGAGAAGCGATATGTCTCACTGTGTGAAGACATATCGGTCTCTTCGCGAGGATGTCCGCGACATCCTCGGGGCGCACACTGCCCTCCAGCAGAAGAATGATCTTCTGTACATTGAGCTTTCCCGCTATAAGGGAGAGCTCGATCGGCGCACGGCTGATCTTGAGCAGTCGAAGGCGGAAGTAACGACTCTCCGCTCTGCTCACAAACGGCTGGAGGCCGATTACAAGTCTCTCTTGGGAGACTTGGAGAAGCACGTCATCTTCCTTGGTTCTGCGTCTCTTCGTAAGACGAAGACGAGTGATACGGCTTGAGCCGCCCAACATAGAATGTTGGGTGAAGCCGCATTGCTGTGGGAATGTCTAAGGTATAGGCATTCCCCCGAATCTCTTGGACCTTGAAGGGTCCAATGTACTTAGGAAGCAACTTCCGTGTAGGGAAGTTGCTTATTGCATGTGTAGGCAAATTAGTAGTACTTAGTAATACTAATTCACCTTTAAGAAAGGAGTTCTTGTTCTTCCTTCCTTGTTTATCTGCATTTTGCTTCCGCTTATCAAAAGCAGAGGCAAGTGCATCCTTTACATAGCGTATTACAGCTTGGCGCTGTAATACGAATTCATCTACTGCTTTATCAGCAGTAGGTGCATTGTCCTCGTTGTCTGCAGCCATTGCTGCAGACACATATTCATCGTATGCAGCTTCAGTTTTAATTGAAGCTGCTTCCGCTTCTACTATATTTTCAGTAGAAGGGCCATCGCTTTGTTCACAAGTTGCAGTCGCAACTTGCGCATGGACTCGCTCAAAATTTGAGCGGGTCCCTCCCCCACTTAGATTTGGCGTACCGCCAAGTAAAGCTGGGGTTCGTGGATGCCTTAAGGCATTCACGTAGAACGGTGTATGCTTAGTTGAAGCATGCACCGAATTGTTAATCGCAAATTCAGTGAGTGACAGGTAGTCACTCCACTGTTCAAAGGCATGTGGGTATGATCGCAACATGTCTCCGAGAACGCGGTTAACCCGTTCCGTCTGCCTATCCGTTTCCGGATGGTCCGCAGTTGACATCTTCAACTGGGTTCCCAACAATGAGAACGTTTATTGCCAGAAACGTCCTGTAAATCTCGGATCTCTATCCGAGACAATGTCTTCCGGCATTCCGTGCAAACGGAATACCGTACCAACGAATATCCGCGCTGTTTGAGCGGCAGTTACATTCGCTGATACTGCAGTAAGATGTACCATCTTACTGAAACGGTCTACAAAGACCACTATTCCAGTCTTCCGACTATTTTCGGGTGGAAGACCGAATACGAAGTCCATTGAAATGGACTTCCAACACTCTGTCGGAACCGGCAGAGATTGCAGCGGAGCCTGTGCAGACTGCGCAGGCTTAACGCGCTGGCAAATCTCGCAAGCGCGTACGTATTTGCGTACCCACTTGTACTGGTTTCGCCAGTAAAAGTCACGTGCGAGAGAAGCGTATGTCTTCTCTCCACCTTGATGCCCCGAAATCGGTGCATCATGATACTCAAACATAATTTAATGTTTGAGATCATCGTCGTTTGGAACGACGATGCGACTTTCATCTTTTTTGGTCTGTTCTGTAAAGCAGCAGACCATCGTGTAGTCGATATCGATGCACACAAGCGCGGAGGAACTCTGGGAGTTCGTCGCGTTTCTCACTTGATTGATTACGTAAGTAATCAATCAACAGACGTGTCTCCTCGTCTGTTTTGTACGCCTCGCGTACTTGTCGTATAATTGACGACGACAAAGCAGTGCAACGGATCGCGTTTGCACTGGCCCCTTCGGTTACGGACGGTTTCATCTCGTAATCGGGCCTTCGTGATAGCGCATCCGCTATCACGTTCAACTTTCCGGGTTTGTATTCAACCGTAAAGTTGTACTCAGCAAAGAATGACAGCCATCGAGCCATTCTTTGAGAGATGTGTGGTGAATTCACGGCCGTGCGTAGCGACGCATGGTCCGTATAAACGGTCTATCTCCCAATAGATAGATCCGAAACTTAGCCAGTGCGTACTTCATGGCAAGGAGTTCCTTGTCATGCACTGGATAGTTGCGCTCGGCTGGGCGCAACTGACGCGATTGATAGCAGATTACGCGATCACGATCATCGTGATCACGCTGCATCAAAGCACAGCCGATAGCGAAATCGCTCGCGTCGCAAACGACGTGGAACGGACGCTCGTTATCGGCTATAGCCAAGACAGGCGCTTCAGTCAAGCTTTGCTTGACTGCATTAAAAAGCATCTTGACATTGGGTATCCCAATGCCATTCGACATCTTTCTTAAGTAATTGAGAAAGAGGTCGTATCAACCCAGCATAGTTGCACTAATACTTGTGCAAATATGTTGCCAACCCAAGGAACTTTCGAAGTTCCTTAACGTTGTTTGGCGTAGGCCATTCAACGATCACCCTGATCTTTTCTGGATCAGGACGCACCCCGTTCTTTCCCACAAAGCATCCAAGAACAGGTATCTCAGGTGCACCAAAGGTGCACTTCTTCAGATTTGCATAGAGCTTATGTTTACGCATAAGCTCCAACACTCGACGTAGATGCTCCCTATGGACATCTACATCGCTTTTATCGTGTTCACCCTTACTAAGGATGAACACGTCATCGAAATAACTCGGTGCGAATTCTTGCACCGGGCGTAATAGATGAGTTACGCATCTGTTAAACGTAGCAGGGTCATTTCGAAGCCCCTGTGGCATAACAAGCCACTCCCAAAGCATGCCGCTTGGGGTGCTTACTGCCGTGAGAGGGATATCCTTCTCACGCATTAGGATTTGATAAAATCCATCTCTTAGATAGAGAGCACTAAAGATGGTGCTCCCGCACATGCCATCTATGATGACATCCTTCCGCGTTATCGGTGTCTGTGCCGGTACCGTCGCTGCGTTCAGCTTGTTGTAAGCGTGAACGATTCTCCACCCACCTGTGGACTTCTTCACACAAAAGGTGGGGGTAGAGTGCGGTGAGGTAGACTCCCGCACATAGTCTGATTTACGACGAGCTTCGAAGAACTCGTCGATCGCTTTTACCTTATCACGCGGCAACGGCCATTGCCGCGTAACACAATACTTCGTGCCTGGCACGAGGTCAATCTCATGACGAGTTCCCTTATCCTTAGGGAGCTCGCTAGGTACTTCTTCTGGGAATACGTCAGCGTATTTTCGAAGTACCTCATAAAATGGGGAGGTCGATTTAAGCGACTCCCAGCTCTGCGCTTCAAAGCTCTGAACTCTCGTTTGGTCATTGGGGACCTCTTTCCCAATGTTTTCCACTTGTAATGTGGATATTCGTTCACGAATATCCACTACATCATCTGTTGCAACGATGATACAGATCTGTTCGATCTGACCATCGTGCAAGTTTCTCATAAACTTCTTCCAGCTTAGCGCTGGAAGAGTCATCACCTCCGAACCTTCTTTCGGAGGGTGTTCCATCAACAGAGACTGGGTAGATAATCCGGTCTCCGTTTGCGTCAAGGCGTTGATCTTCTCGACGGAACTGCCCATGCAATCAGACGCACTCGTCTGATTGACTGCTACACGGTGATTACGATTCACCGTGTGCGAATACTCATCTTCATGGTGGCCATTGCCTACCATGGAATTTTGGCGATCAGATGTGCTCGTCTGACCGGCCGCCTTTTCTGCGACACGGTGGTCTTTATCACCCGTTCGCATGGCTAACGCAACGTGGTGGGCACTGGCCACCACGGAGTTTTGCTCACGATTGCACTCGATCGTGAGTTCACTCTCATCAATACGGAATTCATTCGTCGTGTTGGAACCTTCGGTCGCACAGTGGGTGTTTCCCACTGTGGATAATATTTCATTCTCACGGTGGGTGTTTCCCACCGTGGATAAACATTGAACAAGGGGAGGACATAGATGGTGATACTTCATTATCACGGTGGTCTTTATCAACCGTGGAATGTTTCTCTCCAACACGCAACGACTCTTCTGTTCCGTGTGGTAGTCCCTCTGGACTCTCACCAGCGGAGGTACCTTCTGCTGATCGTGTCAGAACAGACCTGGTGGTGCCATCGCTATCCACCAGACTGTCTGACGCTGCGGTTGTATCCTCTGATACAGCCGGATTACACACAGGGTGATCAGATCCTGTGCGTCCGCCGCAGTCGATCGATAGGTTAACCCAGTCGATCGAAGGTTTAAACTTGGACATCCATGGGATTCCAAGTATCACATCGAACTTGTCATCTAAATCGAGGACGATGAATTCATCCTCGAATGACAGTTCATTAAACTCGAAGCGTGTTTTAATCACACTCTTTGGAATAGTCACGGTTGCACCTGTTGCTAACCGGACTGACAACATACTTCGTGGGGTCTCTACCTACACGAAGCTCAACAGCGTTAGACTCTGAGTTCTAACGAAATTGTTTGACGCTCCTGTGTCAAACAAAGCTCGCATGGGGAAATCGCTCCCGTGCGGCTTAACCTCCAGGGTGATAAGAGGCTTACCATCACCCTGCACCTTTTGACAGGACATAGTCCCGTCTGGGGCTATTACCCTCACATGCCCTATGTCGGCATGTGGGATAACATTCCCAGTAGGGCTCCCCGCCCCTACTGGAGATGCTCTTTTTTCGCACCAACAGGGTGATGTCCCTGTTGGTGTCGCCGTGCAGCGGACGGTTCCGTCCGCTGACTTCGTGGCACCGGACGCGGTGCCATACACTCATGGGCAAAATGCCCCATTTTCGCGCATCTATTGCAGCGAATATTCTTCTTAAATTTCGGTCGCTTCGTGTTCGAAGCAACCGCAACCGATAGTTCCATCGGCTCTGGACCTTCACCGCCCATGCTCTGGCGCGGGTGGCTGTTTCTTGAGACTAAGTGTGAGCTTCGTCTGCCTGACTGCTGATTGTTGACATGCCGTTGCGGCATGTCAAAAGCGAAGGGCTGTTGAGCCCTTCGGCTGTACCCAGCATGCGATGATGCTGATCGCATGCTGAACTCCTCACGGATGCTCATATCAATGGCATCCCTCAGAGTATCTGGCGGGTGCCGATAGAGACTCTGTTTGACGGGACCATCATTGAGTCCCTTCATGAAGCCAGTGACCTGCATAGCAGGGGGCACCGGCTCATACACAATATTTGACAGCAAATATTGCGTCTTCTGAGCGTAAGCTTGAAGGTCAATCTTACCTTGCCGGAGTTCCATAAACTCCTTCCGACTACTTAGCTCCATTTCTGGAGCTTCAAAGTTGAGCTTTAGCTCAGCTTTAAATTCCTTATAAGTAAGGAACGCAGAGTCATCAGTGGCTCTGCGACTCATCGCCCATGCCCTGGCTCTGCCGCCTAGACATGTTGTGGCGAAGTACGCCTGTTGACGTTCGTCAACAATATTTTGCGCAAAGATGGCATCTTCCACCTCTGCGAACCATCTACGAAGGGGCTCGCCCCCTTTGCCGGTAAAGGGCGGTACTCGCGCCTTTACTACTTCAACGCTATTCGTTGCAGGTGCAGTTGCGGTCCGCGCTGCCTCTGGCGCGGGCCATTCTGACTTTTCTAGGTGGTTTCGCCTAAAGCGATTCACCACTTGTACCACTTCCTCTGGAGACTTACTCTTTAGGAAGGTAATGATGTCGGTCCCCATAGACCGAATCATTTCCACCGTCGTGTCTTTACTACGCGACGAGAAGTGAGGGAAGTGTTTATTCACCTCTTCCAGCGTTCTTTCTCGCTCGGCAGCCGACATGTCTCGCGACATGATGCCGAGCGGCTCTTAATCTTCGATCCGCTAGTTAACTAGCAGAACGGAACTGTGGTCGTTAAGACGGACCACAAAGTGCTACCAGGTGTAAAGGACTGATCCTGTTACAGGTTTACACTGTATTTTGCGAGGAAGCGCGCAATACAATTAGGGCAGGATTAGTTGGTAACAACTAATCCTATAATAAAAGTAAATATATTAATATTCACTTGTGGGTTAGAACGCAAAATTAAGAGTGTTTATTTAATGGGTGGTTTAGAGGCTAATAGTATAGTAACTAACTAATGAATATAATAATATCAAGTCTTTAACTAACTGTACTATTAGTTAACCTGCAAGATTAGGTATTGATACCGAATCGACTTTTCCTTCTTAGATTATAATAACTTATAATCTCTTATTTAAATTTCAGACAACGCGTCTGAAATTAAAATGTGATATTCTAACTTGAATATCTATTATGTAATGGCACCCCATTACAAGAGAGCTCTCCTACTCGGGGCCAAGAGTCCCGCTT
This sequence comes from Peronosclerospora sorghi, assembly GCA_026184515.1. Classification (NCBI taxonomy): domain Eukaryota; phylum Oomycota; class Peronosporomycetes; order Peronosporales; family Peronosporaceae; genus Peronosclerospora; species Peronosclerospora sorghi. The sequence goes on from CM047585.1 coordinate 14,075,216, forward strand.
TGGTTTACAATTAGCTTTCGCTAATGCCTTAACGCAAGTGTAGCCGGTGCGTATACGGACGGTGCGGCTAGAGCACAGAGGAAGACTTTACTTAAAGCGGTGTTCGCCGCTACATAGCCGATACGCCCTTATTAAGGGCTTAGTAGGAGAGAGCTCTCCTACGCGGGGCCAAGATTCTCGGGTTAGTTTACTCTAGCCTTTACTAGTGCCTTAACGGCAAGGCTCCCTTACAAAGGGTATAGCTAAGGGGAGGGCTCCCCTTACGCTACGGCACTCACTACACGCACGACCGGTCGAGGTCGTGCGTCTGTACTAAAGAGTGAAAAGTAAACTGAATATATTTAAGATGTAGTTATTTAAACTAATATAAACTATATGTAACACTAATTAGAATATCCCTAATTCGTACCTAGCTAAAATGTAGTGTACACACCTGTGTACTGACACGTGCATGGCTGACACACCACCACACCAAGGGCCCATGTCCTGATTGGTTAAAATAACCAAAGGTTCGAAACCTTTCAACCCGGCCAATACTGGCCTCAACCGTGGTGTACTCATGTACACCAACACTCAGTGTTACCCGAATGTAACCCCGTTACATCCTCCCCCATCAAGACTATTGCTTACGCAATAAACAAAATTTTGTTGGAGAACTCCAACGCCATACCTCTGTCTGTCCATTGTTCACCCTCAGCGGTGCTATGGACGCAAACTATTCCGACGTCTCGGAAGTGGACGCCCTTGGGGAGCTCTCCCCAACGGCTGGCCATGTTGATAACGCCGAACGGCGCTATCAGTCATCCAACCCATTCCCCACACGTGAGGAATACGCACTAACTCGTGCGCCACCGTTACCCGCTAGGGGTGATACCTCCAGGTTGCCACAGGCAACCACCACCAATGAACCGTCCTTGGTTCAAGAGGCCCGACGTGCCGGACGGGCACGTAAGGTACCTCGCGACCCTCAAAAGAGGGCTAAGAACGCGGTCAAGAGGGGATTAGCCTCTTATACCCCTGGGCCAGCGGCTATACTGCCGCGTGAAATTGCGCATCGGAACCAACTCCGGGCCCGACTACTAACGCCCAAACATTATTCCGTTAAGGCCTACCGGACGCGCCTCGGGAAACAGGCACGCGGTGCCCTCGTGGATGTTCTCCGCGAGATTCCCCTTGTTCTACTGAGTGACAAAATCGTCGAAGACGCAGAACAGGCGTTCCGCGCCTGGGCGGAAAGAGAGAAACACCTCCCCAGTTTCGATGCGCTGTACAACAGCTTTTCCGAACACGACGTTCGGGTAGAGAGAGCGCTACGCTTGGCCTATGCTCAGGCCAAAGCGCAAGGGCAATTGCCTGCCTCCTATTATACGCGCTCTGCTCTAGATGTGGTGCCGGAGAGCAATGCAAGCACAGCATCTGCCTCCGGCGAACTCCCAGCTATTGGGAGTGAAGGGGCTTCTTCATCCCCTTTGGTCGTTGGATCTCAGTGGGATTCTCCCGCTCGAAAGCGTTAACGACGTCACGGCAATCCTGCCGCAGGGGAGTCTCGTACTCCCACGAGTTCTGGGAATGTGGATACCCTTTCCACTTCACCAGGTACTGGGTCTCACCCCGGTGATGGCGTCGTGCCATCAGGCGTTCCACATGATAATGTGGCTTACCCTCCGTATCGAGCACTGGAGGAGGGGGTCGCGCTATTGCGGCGTGACTTCCACGAACGCTGTGATCGGCACAGCCTTCGCATCCAAGATGCTCAGGAGGAACTCCGCAACGAGGGGAGTGCGAATGAACGCCTCGAGGAGCGGCTTGCCTCTCTTGGGACTCTCGTTGCGGAGCTTCAGGGTCGTATATCAACCCTGTCGGAGATGTTCCGACCTGTTGCGCCTTTCGGCTATCCGGTTTCTCACCCTCCTCCAAGAGGGGACCCGCCTCCGGGTTCTGGTATGGCTTAAGCATACCCACATAAAAAGGTTGGATGCGTACGCATCGCCTTCGGGATGTCTAAGGTGTACGACAAGCCCTTTCGGGCTAACACCTTAAAGGGACCCACAAACCTGTGGCGCAGATTATTTCTCAACACATTTGAAACTGCATGTGTAGGAAGATTTCTAGCGTTTAATAAAACACTTTCTCCTACTTTGTATACCTTTTTATTACGCCGCCCCTTTCGGTCAGCTTGCTCCTTCTGCTTGTCTTGGCTTTCCGCCATGGCATCGCAGACTTGTCGTAAGACACTAAGGCGCGTCGATAAAAACTTATCGATGTGTTTTCGCACAGATACAGGGCTGACATCGGGGAATCCTCCCCCCTCAAGCCCTGGGCTACACACATGTGGCGTTAATGGAACCCTCGGATTCACCAATCCGTTCACGTAAAACGGGGTAATCCCCGTAGATGCATGGACCAAATTGTTTATAGCTAATTCGTCCATAGGAAGCATCTCACTCCAACCCTTTGTAGAATCCGGACATAAACTCCGGAGAATATCCTCCACAACGCGATTAACGCGTTCCGTCTGACCGTCCGTCTGCGGATGATCCGCAGTGGACATGAGGAGCTTGGTGCCTAGCACCTTAAACAACGCTCCCCAGAATTGTCCCGTAAAACGGGGATCCCGTTCCGACACAACGGAATCGGGTAGACCATGTTGTCGAAAGACACGGTCTAGGAACACTTTTGCTGTTCCTTGTCCATCTATGGACTCTGGCACCGCCGCCAGGTGATCCATCTTGCTCAATCGGTCTACAAAGACCAATATGCCGGTGTTCGCGGCCTTATCCTTCGGAAAACCGAAGATAAATCCATGCTAATGGATTTCCAACACTCCGTTGGAACCGATAAGCTCTCCAAAGGCGCACCTGAACTTGCAGAGGGTTTAACCCTCTGACACGTCTCACAGGTGCGTATATACGCACCGACCCCTTTATACATGTTGGGCCACCAATACAAAACGCTTAAAGCGCTGTACGTCTTATCCCAACCTAAATGACCCCCGGTAGGGGCGTCATGTGCCTCAAAGAGGACTCTATACTTCAGTTCCTCATCATGAGGAACTACCACCCGCGGAGAGTCCTCCGCGCTCGTGCTATAAAATAGCAGACCGTCACAGTACCTGTAACGGTGTAAACGAGGTTTAGCTCGACATGATAGGGTTGGATCAGACGAGCCAAGTCCGTTTCCACCCAACGCGCTTATAAGCGCCGTACACCGTGGGCCTTTCTCATACACCTGGCGTATGAGATCCACCACAGACGAGGTGACGAATGTCGCGTGAGAGAGCTCGTAATTGGGACGATGCGATAACGCGTCTGCAAGCACGTTCTACTTGCCAGGTTTATACTTAACCTCAAAGTTATACTCCACAAAGAAGGAGAGCCTACGGGCCATCCGTTGCGAGAGATGAGGCGACTTTGTCGCTGTCCGTAAGGACGCGTGGTCAGTATAAACCACTAGCGGTTTTGAGCCGAGTAGATGAACCCTAAATTTGACAAGGGCATACTTCATTGCAAGTAGCTCCTTGTCATGAACGGGATAATTCCGTTCTGCAGCTTTAAGCTGCCTCGACTCAAACGCAATTACGCGTTCCTTTCCTGCATCGTCTGCTTGTAACAAAGCACATCCGATTGCGAAATTGGAGGCGTCGCAGACGACACTAAATGGTTTCCCAGAATCTGGGAGAGCAATAATGGGAGCGTTTAACAAGCTCCCCTTAACCGCTCCAAAAGCGTTTTGGTGTTCGGTTTTCCAACACCAATCAACATCCTTCTTAAGAAGGTTGGTTAATGGCTTCGCCATTTCAGCGTAGTTCTCGATGTACTTGTGGAGATAGTTGGCTAATCCAAGCCACTTCCGTAAATATCTAAGATTTACAGGCGAAGGCCACTCCACAATGGCTTTCACCTTCGCGGGCCCGCCCGCACTCCATCCTTACCGATGAAGCATCCGAGGAAAGGAATTTCTCAGCACCAAAGATACACTTTGATGAGTTTGCATATAACTTGTGCTCTCGCATACACTCGAGCACTGCTCGAAGGTGTATCAGATGCGTCTGAACATCAGGCGAGTCGCCTTCCGCACGACTATGGACGAATATATCGTCGAAGTACGTCTGAGCGTACTTCCTATGAGGGCGGAAGAGTTGAGTCACCAAGCGATTGAAAGTCTCTGGTGCATTTGAAAGCCCTTGTGGCATAACAAGCCACTCCCACAGCATGCCACTAGGCGTGCTGACCGCTGTAAGCGGAATATCGGACGATCTCATGAGCACCTGATAATACCCGTCTACCAGATCTAAGGCACTGTAGACAGTACAGCCCGCCATATTGTTCTGGAGGACATCCTTCCGAGGAATCGGAGTCTTCATGGGTACAGTAGCTGCATTCAGCTTGTTTTACGCATGCACAATGCGCCACTTTCCGTTCGGTTTAAGAACACAAAAGTGGGAGATGAGTGGGGAGACTTGCTATCCCGTACCATCCCTGCCTCTTCTTTCCCCTTTAAGAATGCGTCGATGACGTCGCATTGTTCCTTGGGTAGAGGCCACTGCCTAGTGACGCAGTATTTGGTTCAAGGAACCAAATCAATTTCATGTCTGACTCCCCGATCCGGTGGTAACCCCATCGGCGGGCTGCCACTAATGACATATCCAAATTCCTAAAGTAAGGAATGGTAAGGGTCCTCAGGATCCGCGAGGATCTTTAGACCGCTTCGGGCATCCAATGCCTGTTTGGTTTGCACCAAAACTGACTCGTCCATCGTGTATGAGGAGTTCAACTCCTCTTCCGGACGAATACGACAACCTCGTCGATTTCATCTGCTTTCAAAGCAGTTTCAAACTCGTTGAAGGACATCTCCTCCAACGACAACAGTTCTCCTATCCCAGGCAATCGTTCAAGGCTTACGCCTTCTGTGACAACACCTGTCACACTATTCAGCATCCTATAGGACTGCTGACTACTGGCCTCGGGACTCATCCCGGGACCCAGATGGGGGGAGTCAATTGCCCCATCTATTGGAAGCGGCTCGTGACTATCCACAGAGGTCTCTACCTCTATGTGACTCGCCGGTCTCACCTACAAAGGCGTAGTCGGAATCATTTCCTACGTGCGAAAGAGACGAACTACGGGTCTCTTCGCTTGGAAGCGCCTTGCGCTTAACCACAGGGGTCTCCCCTCCCACTGGAGTCGCCTCAGAGGAATCCACCTCTGTCAATGGAGACTTGCCAGTCTCGCCTATAACGGCGTAGTCGGAATCATTTCCGACGTGCTAAAGTGACGAACTAATGGTCTATTCTCTTGGAAGTTACTCGCTCTTAACCACAGGGGTCTCTATCCTTACCACTGGAGTCGCCTCAGAGGAATCCTCCTCTGCCACTGGCAACTCACCAGTCTCACCTTTAACGTCGTGGGGATTAACCGCCGAATCCCCCTCGTTAAGGAACTCTTCCTTAACGTCATTGGGAATGATCGTTTCAGACATCCCAATCTCTGGCATCTCACGCCAGAATCGATTTTGAGATCGAGCAAAGGTGGGTTCATGACTCGCCAATGCTTCACCCGATCGCGGGTGCGTTGAGCCAATGGATTTAGACTTCCAGTCTATCCATGGCTCGTGGCGTTCCGGCCACTTCATGACCAGAATGAGGTCATACCTCGAGTCCAAATTCAGGACTAGGCAACGTACTAAGCTGTCGAAGTCTGCCAACTTCAGCTTAAGGTCAATCGAGACCTTGGGTACCGAAACCTGTACGCCCGTCGCAAGACGGACCGTGATAACATCACGATAACGTGCCTCTAGGGCCTAGGCATACAGCCGACTCTTCTCTACAGAAGCCCGTCTGACATAATCGTCAGACGCTCCAGATTCTATCAAGACTCTCCAAGGCTTATCAAAGCCTTTCACGTCCGCAAGGACTACTAGCAAACCTGTCTGATACACCAACTCGGTGCTAGAAAGCACTGTTTCCCTCGGGGATTTGTGCTGTCGTCTCCTACCCTGGGGCTTAACAGCACTGAGGGATCCCCCAGTAGGGCGCCCCGCACCTACTGTGAGCCGTCGTTTCCCGACGGCTTGGGCAAGGGCTCTCTCCCAACCCTTGGCCCCTTCCAGCGACTATCTCGCTGGGTTTTTTCGGACATCTGTTCTTCAGATGATCCATGCTCCCACACAGGAAGCATCTCAGCGGCCCACGCCGCTGCAACATAGCCAAGATCTCTGTCTCGAAGCTCTGTGAAAAAGAGTCCGAATGACTCTTAGCGGGAGGTTTCTCCTCCGCTTCGACCTGACTAAGGTCCATGGGCTCGGGACCCACCTTAGAGAAATGGAAGTTCCTCTCGGCGTTAAACGCCATCTTAAGCGCCTCCTCCAGGGATTGGGGTCGGCATTGGAACAGTTCCAAACGTTCTGGCCCTTCTTTCAGGCCTCCCATGAAGACGGGGATGGACACATCATCCGAATACGCTTTCGCGTACATCCCTGCCAACAGGGTCTTCAGTTCTTGGACATATGTTTCCAAGTCCCTAGTGCCCTGACGGCACCTCAAAAACGCCAGCTGATTCTGGAAAACCATATCAGGCGTGGAGAACATGTCCATAAGCTTTTGCTTAAGGACTTCCCAGGTTGGGAACACGCTCGTGACCGAATCCGGACACGTAAACGCCCATGTAAGGGCTTTGCCCGTAAGATGGGTAAATGCAAGTCCCACTTGCAAGTGATCAGCGATCACATCGCTGTGGCGAAGACCGTTTCGACCTCTCGCAACCACACGTAAAGGTTGTACCATTCTCCCCGGTGAACTCCTTTATCTTAAATGATAATGGGGGACGCACCCCCGTGGAACGACTTCCACCTAAACTCGACTCATGGGCGATATGAGCGTTGACCCTTGCCTTTACGGCCTCAAAGCCCTGCTCCAATAGGAGCTGCATACCCTCTTCACCCAGTAAGGATAACAGCCTGTTAAAGGATTCCTGCTGGACGAGGGTCAACCTAACCCAATCGTCCTGATTCATCCCTTGCAGAGGATGCCTTAGTCTACCAACTCAGGTGTTGGATTGACTACAAGTGCTACCAGATGTAGCCGGTGCGTACACGCACGGTGCGGTTAGCGCACAGAGGATAACTTTCCTAAAGCGGCGATGTGCCGCTAATTAGCCGATACGCCCTTATTAAGGGCTTAGTAACAGAGAACTCTCTTACTCGGGGCCAAGATTCCACTTTGGTTTACCAATTAGCACAAGCTAACGCCTCAAACATAAGGCTCCCTTAATAAGGGGGTAGCTAAGGGAAGAACTTCCCTTACGCTACTACACTCACTGCGCGCGCGACCGGTCGAGGTCGTGCGTCCTGCAGTCTTTTGAGTGAAATGTAAACTGAATGTATATTTAATATGTAATTAACCTAAATTAATTTAAACTAATGTAAACTATATGTAATACTAAGTAGAACTTACCAAATTCGTACCTAGCTAAAATGTAGTGTACACCACCTGTGTACCAACACGTGGCTGGCTGCCACGCCACCCCCAAGGGCTCCTTCCCTGATTGATTAAAATAAGCAATGGTTCAAAACCTTTCGAACCGGTCAATACTGACCCCAACCGTAGTACACCACCTACTAAATGTGACTCGAATGTAACCCTGTTACAATCACATCTCGTATCCGGATATGGAGATCACCGACTTCAATACTCGATCCAATCGCATACACAAATGGATGATCACGTGATCATGTTCACGTGATCAGTGGATTTTGCGTCTTATCAGTGGATTTTGGGTTTTACCAGTGAAGTTTGGGCTCGTCCTATTCATCTGTTACACTCTCATGGAAACCTTCATCCGCGCGGTAAAATAGAGCTCAAACAGACTCCGGCAGCTACTAAACAAGATAGAACATTCATTATGTTGTCGCACAAGCAGATGTAGTAGCTTGAAATGCGTGCTGTAGTAGGCGAGATTGGCTCTTAATAGCCGTCGCCCGAAGTGTCTTTATTCAGTTGCTAGATGTTTGAAAAAACAAAAGTCATATCTATTATGTAATTATAAAAACTTGTAAGTCAATAAATCACGCTTAAATTCCCTAATCGCTACAGAATTAAAATATGTGAACACCATACATAAAAGTATTATCAGCCAATCGGTTTGCAACATATGATTTACCTCGAAAGCCAAACATGGCTGCGTCGAAAATCAACACTCCTCCGGAAACGGCGCGCGCTGTAACACTTTTAATACAATCCAATTTGCTTGCGTAAATCTTGCATCCGCTGCGCGTTCAAGTCCTTCGTTAACAGGTCCGCCACCATCTCCAGACTTGGCACGTGAGCTGCCTTGATCACGCCCTTCTGCCTTGACCACGCCCTTCTTGTTCAAATCCTTTAAAAACTTCAACTTGATGTCAATGTGTTTCGTATTGACAGCACTCGCTTCGGATTCCACATGCTTGATGGCGGTCTGATTATCCATTTTCTTCAACAGCGGCGCCCTTGAAAAAATACCAATTTCCAGTAGCAACTCTCGCAGTCCCAGTGCCTCACGTCCGCCCACAGCTGCAGCCACAAATTCGGCTTCATCTGTGGACAATGCCACTGTAGTCTGCTTTTTGCATTTCCATGATACGATAATTCCATTGAGATACACCACCACTGCACTCACACTTTTTCTGTCCACTTTGTCGCCTGCAAAATCTGCGTCCGTGTAACACGTGATCTAGATCGGTAATGGCAGCTCGTCATCGTGACTCAATCGTAGTTTCATTTCCTTGGTGCCCTTCAAATACCTTGCAATTCGCTTTGCGGCCTTGAAATCCCCCAGCGTGGGTGCATGCGTGCGCCGCGTTACGCGGTGCACCGCGAAAGCAATCTCCGGGCGCGTACAGCGAGATATCCACAAGAGGCTACCCACCAGCGATTGGAAACTCTTGATACTTGGATATTTTTCTCTTGATTTAGCTGGTAACAATTCCTTGAAATCTTCTACACCGTCCATGTCCAGCACCGGCGTGCGTGTTGCATTCATCTTTCCAAAATCTCGTGTGATCAGGAGCTCATCAATAGCAGCCTCCTGATCCAATCTGTAACCATCTTGTGGGTTACCTTCAATGCGAATACCCAAAAACTTGTTCACAATTCCTAGATCCTTGAGTTCCAGCACGTCCACTTCAGTGAAAAACTTGTCAACTGCCGCCGGCGTGTTTCCGGTAACTAAGAGGTCGTCTACGTACGACCAAACAAGACAATACCATCCGCTTCACGCCTAACGAAAACACTGGTATCCGTGACGCACTGTTCGAACTTCAACTCCTCCAATGTCTGGCACAGTAATTGGTGCCACAACCTTCCGGCCTGCTTTAGGCCGTATAGGTTCCTTTCCAACTTTAGCGAGAGTTCATCACTTGATTCCACGTCAAACGTTTCGCACACTTCCTTCGGTACCTGCATACCTTGTGGAATCTTTAAATGAATCTCATAATTTTCTTCTGTCTTCGCTTTTGCGTAGGCGCTCGGCGCATCACCGTGCCGCGCCGGTACCCCCCCATATTTGCGACATGGCCAGGATCACTTTTACGTTATCGACTTCCATGACTGTCGAGAATGTGAAGTAGTAATCTTGGCCGTAAATTTGACGATCGCCGCGGCCACAAGCCGATCCTTGTAACGCTCGAATGTTCCATCTGCACGCAACTTGGTCTTGTACCCACTTAGTGGGCAACAATTTCTTGTCCGGCCGACGCTTGATCACCTTCCAAGTACCTATATCTTCAAGTGTCTTTAGATCTTCCTGCTCTGCCTTCGTCCATTGGTCAGGGTTTGCGCCTCCTTGTATGACCTTGGGTCGGGAACTCCAACCCGTGACGCATTTCCGCCATCATCAGTCTCACACACAGCGTAGAAAAACATCGCGCCTTCTTTAACAGCATTTCCGGGTCCTTTCATTTCAATGCCGGACCCATCACTCGAGACTTCTTCCTTGGCGTCATCAATCACGCGTCCTCTAGTTGTGGACGCCTCCATCACACTTGACTCATCTCTGGATTTCTTCTTTCTTGTCTTCTCCAATGCAACTGCCTTGGGAGTCTTCTTAATCACGCGTCCAGACTTCCTGGGGTGCTTACGCGCCTTTTCATTGGTATCTTGAACTTCGAACTGCCCTGATATGGCGGTTCCTTGGGACGAGCCTGCATCTGCGCGTCCTGCAGCTCGCCTCTCGAGCTCCTCCTCAGCTTCGATGTCCAGTGCCCTTGTAATTTGATCACTCGCTCCCTTGTCTAGTGTCTCAATTGCACTAACATGGCGAGTGACCGTCACCACCCTGTCCTTGAGCATTAGTAACTTGAAACCCTTGGTTTCATCACTGCGACCAAGAATCAAAGTTCGCTCGGCATGTTTCGCGAGGGCCTTTTTCCGCGGGTCCCTCCACACCATGCACGGTGAACCAAACACCACAATTTCTTTCAATGAGGGTTTTTTACCCGTCAACACTTCGTAAGGTGAAGGTTTTCCAGCATTCGAACGGGTAGGGGTACGGTTCAAGATATATGAGGCTATTCCGCCGCCTCAGACCAGTACATCAAAGGTACCCCCGACCCAAAAATCATACACCGGATCATGTTAAAATGGTCCGGTTCATCCTTTCGGATTTTCCATTGGAGTCTGGATTACCAGCCTCCGTAACTTGTCGACGAACTCCAGTCCTTTTGCAGAACAATTCCACGGTTTTATACTCACCGCCTCCATCCGTACGCAGGACATGGATGCGACACTTGAACTCATTTTCGAACCAAGTCAAAAAATGTTCGAACAATTTAGCCGCTCTGTCTTTAGTTCGAGCGGCGAAAACCCGTACGCAACTTGAGTAGTGGTCTACAAACACCACTAGGTATCGATTTCCGCGTCTGTCGCGCAGTGTGATTGGACCCTTCAAGTCACTGCATATCACACCGCCGACACGCTCTATCGGCTAATTTTCGCCTGAATCCGTCCTCGGCTGTTGTTTTCTTGATGCCTTTCCTTCGGCACAGGTAAAGCAGTTCGGTCGACTGCTGTCTGTCAACCTGATGCCTGACCTGGGGTCCTTGGCTAGTCTTTCGACTGTGTCATAAGCCAAGTGACCCAAGCGGACATGAAAGTGTTGCAGCGTGACTTCCTGCACATCACTATCAGTTTCAGCAGCGACAGCGTTCAGAAACATATGCGTGAACTGCTGAGCGCGTCCGCTCAGCCTTTCCTGTATCAAATTAGCCACGAAAATTGATCCACATATTTCAACTGGAAACAGCGTGTTTCCGTTCCACTGAATCGACAGTTTTCCACTGTTTTCCACTATTGCACCCTTTTTCATGCAACTTGCCAAGTGAAATCAGGTTCTTGGCAAGATTGGGTGAAAAATACACTTCACTTAGCTCGATCTAACAGGATCGACACCAGGCGTGACTAGATTGATCTTCCCAACCTTGGCGACCGATAATTTCCCGCCGTCAGGCAACATAAATCCTTCTTCGGGGCCACATGTTACAGCGTCCTCCAACAAATTTTCGTCGGCCACCAGGTGTCTGCTGGCGCCACTATCAACGATCCACGTCGTCCCTGACACGTGATCTGCAGCAGTCATTCCATCAATCACACAACCCTGTCCCACCCCAGTGGTGGACAACGCTACTTTTCGGCTACACTGGTTGCTTGAACCTCCTTGATCCTTCGGGTTGCCAGTCCTTTGCACCCTTCTTCCTTTCTGCGGACATTCTCTCTTTATGTGTCCTGGTTTCCCGCAGCCGTAACATTTCCTTACAAATCCGGCCTCAGTCACCGAATTCGCGTGTAGTCGGGCAGGAGGCTTTCCTCTCAGCGTATCCTCGTCCGACTCCTGCGCCCACTATATTAGTTCCTGCGCATGTCACAGGTAATCCTCTCGCATAGGATTGTACCTGGCCATGATCGCAACTTTAAGGCGTGGTGCGGCGAACTTTACGATATTCTCAACCACCATCCTTTCGCTCATCCCGCTTTCACGAGCCAGAGCTACCAGGTGCAGGTAGTGCTCGGTCCAGGTCCGTTTGGGACTCTTTTCCGAAGCAAATCACACTGCAGCCTGGTGGGGAGCTCGTTACGCAAAATGCCATATACATGTAATCCAGGATTGCCAACAATTCCGGGGCATCTTGCCACCACGTGCTGATATTCGCACGAAAATAATCAGCTGCAACCCCTTCAAGATATTCCCCGAGCTTGTTCACCTTCAGACGCTCCGTCCATACAAAACCTGAGGTCATCTCAGCTATCTCGACGGCCTCAATAAAGAGGTACGCCCACTGCTTGAAGCCGGCACCGAGTCCGGGGAATATATCAACCCCCGAGAACTTCTCGATGCCGAGCTTGGGGATCTTGGCGCATGACGCCTGCACAGGCTGCAGGGCAGGCTCACGTGCTGCTTGCCTGAAATGCATCCCAGGCGTCTGCATCGCCGGTGCATTCGCTCTTGCAACATTCCGTGCATTTCCTTGTGCATTTGTCGGGAGACTAGCCGCGTTCGGCCGAGCTGCTCTACCGAACTTAATTCCAATATCATCTGATAGATCATTGAGGGTCATCTCTTTACCAAATGGCCCACAGTTCTGAGCGATTCCCGGAACACACTGCTCCGGGCAGCAAGCGGAGGGTCCTTTTTCGGCGCGGTAACCGTGCTTGCGACGAATTCGCGTGCTTGCGCTTTCTTCATCGACGTAATGCGAGTCTTCATATCCGTCATTCCGTCTAGGATAGCGCGCAGAACCACTCCTGGTTCAAAATCGGTGTCGTTACCGCCTTCCTTATCATCATCCATCTTAAAACGTAGCAATAAATCAAAATATACCAGCTAAAACCAACGCCAACAATTCCACTAGCCCTCCGAAAGTGAGGGGACTTCCACTAGTATCCGGAATTATATCCACACGAGAAACAAACCACTCGAGAGATCACAAGAACAAACTTGTTCGCAAACTTGAATTCAATCAGAACACAATTAAAAAAACACGCGGCCACTTGGGCTCATAACCTGTTGTCGCACAGGCAGATGTAGTAGCTTGAAATGCGTGCTGTAGTAGGCGAGATTGGCTCTTAATAGCCGTCGCCCGAAGTGTCTTTATTCAGTTGCTAGATGTTTGAAAAAACAAAAGTCATATCTATTATGTAATTATAAAAACTTGTAAGTCAATAAATCACGCTTAAATTCCCTAATCGCTACAGAATTAAAATATGTGAACACCATACATAAAAGTATTATCAGCCAATCGGTTTGCAACATATGATTTACCTCGAAAGCCAAACATGGCTGCGTCGAAAATCAACACTCCTCCGGAAACGGCGCGCGCTGTAACACTTTTAATACAATCCAATTTGCTTGCGTAAATCTTGCATCCGCTGCGCGTTCAAGTCCTTCGTTAACAGGTCCGCCACCATCTCCAGACTTGGCACGTGAGCTGCCTTGATCACGCCCTTCTGCCTTGACCACGCCCTTCTTGTTCAAATCCTTTAAAAACTTCAACTTGATGTCAATGTGTTTCGTATTGACAGCACTCGCTTCGGATTCCACATGCTTGATGGCGGTCTGATTATCCATTTTCTTCAACAGCGGCGCCCTTGAAAAAATACCAATTTCCAGTAGCAACTCTCGCAGTCCCAGTGCCTCACGTCCGCCCACAGCTGCAGCCACAAATTCGGCTTCATCTGTGGACAATGCCACTGTAGTCTGCTTTTTGCATTTCCATGATACGATAATTCCATTGAGATACACCACCACTGCACTCACACTTTTTCTGTCCACTTTGTCGCCTGCAAAATCTGCGTCCGTGTAACACGTGATCTAGATCGGTAATGGCAGCTCGTCATCGTGACTCAATCGTAGTTTCATTTCCTTGGTGCCCTTCAAATACCTTGCAATTCGCTTTGCGGCCTTGAAATCCCCCAGCGTGGGTGCATGCGTGCGCCGCGTTACGCGGTGCACCGCGAAAGCAATCTCCGGGCGCGTACAGCGAGATATCCACAAGAGGCTACCCACCAGCGATTGGAAACTCTTGATACTTGGATATTTTTCTCTTGATTTAGCTGGTAACAATTCCTTGAAATCTTCTACACCGTCCATGTCCAGCACCGGCGTGCGTGTTGCATTCATCTTTCCAAAATCTCGTGTGATCAGGAGCTCATCAATAGCAGCCTCCTGATCCAATCTGTAACCATCTTGTGGGTTACCTTCAATGCGAATACCCAAAAACTTGTTCACAATTCCTAGATCCTTGAGTTCCAGCACGTCCACTTCAGTGAAAAACTTGTCAACTGCCGCCGGCGTGTTTCCGGTAACTAAGAGGTCGTCTACGTACGACCAAACAAGACAATACCATCCGCTTCACGCCTAACGAAAACACTGGTATCCGTGACGCACTGTTCGAACTTCAACTCCTCCAATGTCTGGCACAGTAATTGGTGCCACAACCTTCCGGCCTGCTTTAGGCCGTATAGGTTCCTTTCCAACTTTAGCGAGAGTTCATCACTTGATTCCACGTCAAACGTTTCGCACACTTCCTTCGGTACCTGCATACCTTGTGGAATCTTTAAATGAATCTCATAATTTTCTTCTGTCTTCGCTTTTGCGTAGGCGCTCGGCGCATCACCGTGCCGCGCCGGTACCCCCCCATATTTGCGACATGGCCAGGATCACTTTTACGTTATCGACTTCCATGACTGTCGAGAATGTGAAGTAGTAATCTTGGCCGTAAATTTGACGATCGCCGCGGCCACAAGCCGATCCTTGTAACGCTCGAATGTTCCATCTGCACGCAACTTGGTCTTGTACCCACTTAGTGGGCAACAATTTCTTGTCCGGCCGACGCTTGATCACCTTCCAAGTACCTATATCTTCAAGTGTCTTTAGATCTTCCTGCTCTGCCTTCGTCCATTGGTCAGGGTTTGCGCCTCCTTGTATGACCTTGGGTCGGGAACTCCAACCCGTGACGCATTTCCGCCATCATCAGTCTCACACACAGCGTAGAAAAACATCGCGCCTTCTTTAACAGCATTTCCGGGTCCTTTCATTTCAATGCCGGACCCATCACTCGAGACTTCTTCCTTGGCGTCATCAATCACGCGTCCTCTAGTTGTGGACGCCTCCATCACACTTGACTCATCTCTGGATTTCTTCTTTCTTGTCTTCTCCAATGCAACTGCCTTGGGAGTCTTCTTAATCACGCGTCCAGACTTCCTGGGGTGCTTACGCGCCTTTTCATTGGTATCTTGAACTTCGAACTGCCCTGATATGGCGGTTCCTTGGGACGAGCCTGCATCTGCGCGTCCTGCAGCTCGCCTCTCGAGCTCCTCCTCAGCTTCGATGTCCAGTGCCCTTGTAATTTGATCACTCGCTCCCTTGTCTAGTGTCTCAATTGCACTAACATGGCGAGTGACCGTCACCACCCTGTCCTTGAGCATTAGTAACTTGAAACCCTTGGTTTCATCACTGCGACCAAGAATCAAAGTTCGCTCGGCATGTTTCGCGAGGGCCTTTTTCCGCGGGTCCCTCCACACCATGCACGGTGAACCAAACACCACAATTTCTTTCAATGAGGGTTTTTTACCCGTCAACACTTCGTAAGGTGAAGGTTTTCCAGCATTCGAACGGGTAGGGGTACGGTTCAAGATATATGAGGCTATTCCGCCGCCTCAGACCAGTACATCAAAGGTACCCCCGACCCAAAAATCATACACCGGATCATGTTAAAATGGTCCGGTTCATCCTTTCGGATTTTCCATTGGAGTCTGGATTACCAGCCTCCGTAACTTGTCGACGAACTCCAGTCCTTTTGCAGAACAATTCCACGGTTTTATACTCACCGCCTCCATCCGTACGCAGGACATGGATGCGACACTTGAACTCATTTTCGAACCAAGTCAAAAAATGTTCGAACAATTTAGCCGCTCTGTCTTTAGTTCGAGCGGCGAAAACCCGTACGCAACTTGAGTAGTGGTCTACAAACACCACTAGGTATCGATTTCCGCGTCTGTCGCGCAGTGTGATTGGACCCTTCAAGTCACTGCATATCACACCGCCGACACGCTCTATCGGCTAATTTTCGCCTGAATCCGTCCTCGGCTGTTGTTTTCTTGATGCCTTTCCTTCGGCACAGGTAAAGCAGTTCGGTCGACTGCTGTCTGTCAACCTGATGCCTGACCTGGGGTCCTTGGCTAGTCTTTCGACTGTGTCATAAGCCAAGTGACCCAAGCGGACATGAAAGTGTTGCAGCGTGACTTCCTGCACATCACTATCAGTTTCAGCAGCGACAGCGTTCAGAAACATATGCGTGAACTGCTGAGCGCGTCCGCTCAGCCTTTCCTGTATCAAATTAGCCACGAAAATTGATCCACATATTTCAACTGGAAACAGCGTGTTTCCGTTCCACTGAATCGACAGTTTTCCACTGTTTTCCACTATTGCACCCTTTTTCATGCAACTTGCCAAGTGAAATCAGGTTCTTGGCAAGATTGGGTGAAAAATACACTTCACTTAGCTCGATCTAACAGGATCGACACCAGGCGTGACTAGATTGATCTTCCCAACCTTGGCGACCGATAATTTCCCGCCGTCAGGCAACATAAATCCTTCTTCGGGGCCACATGTTACAGCGTCCTCCAACAAATTTTCGTCGGCCACCAGGTGTCTGCTGGCGCCACTATCAACGATCCACGTCGTCCCTGACACGTGATCTGCAGCAGTCATTCCATCAATCACACAACCCTGTCCCACCCCAGTGGTGGACAACGCTACTTTTCGGCTACACTGGTTGCTTGAACCTCCTTGATCCTTCGGGTTGCCAGTCCTTTGCACCCTTCTTCCTTTCTGCGGACATTCTCTCTTTATGTGTCCTGGTTTCCCGCAGCCGTAACATTTCCTTACAAATCCGGCCTCAGTCACCGAATTCGCGTGTAGTCGGGCAGGAGGCTTTCCTCTCAGCGTATCCTCGTCCGACTCCTGCGCCCACTATATTAGTTCCTGCGCATGTCACAGGTAATCCTCTCGCATAGGATTGTACCTGGCCATGATCGCAACTTTAAGGCGTGGTGCGGCGAACTTTACGATATTCTCAACCACCATCCTTTCGCTCATCCCGCTTTCACGAGCCAGAGCTACCAGGTGCAGGTAGTGCTCGGTCCAGGTCCGTTTGGGACTCTTTTCCGAAGCAAATCACACTGCAGCCTGGTGGGGAGCTCGTTACGCAAAATGCCATATACATGTAATCCAGGATTGCCAACAATTCCGGGGCATCTTGCCACCACGTGCTGATATTCGCACGAAAATAATCAGCTGCAACCCCTTCAAGATATTCCCCGAGCTTGTTCACCTTCAGACGCTCCGTCCATACAAAACCTGAGGTCATCTCAGCTATCTCGACGGCCTCAATAAAGAGGTACGCCCACTGCTTGAAGCCGGCACCGAGTCCGGGGAATATATCAACCCCCGAGAACTTCTCGATGCCGAGCTTGGGGATCTTGGCGCATGACGCCTGCACAGGCTGCAGGGCAGGCTCACGTGCTGCTTGCCTGAAATGCATCCCAGGCGTCTGCATCGCCGGTGCATTCGCTCTTGCAACATTCCGTGCATTTCCTTGTGCATTTGTCGGGAGACTAGCCGCGTTCGGCCGAGCTGCTCTACCGAACTTAATTCCAATATCATCTGATAGATCATTGAGGGTCATCTCTTTACCAAATGGCCCACAGTTCTGAGCGATTCCCGGAACACACTGCTCCGGGCAGCAAGCGGAGGGTCCTTTTTCGGCGCGGTAACCGTGCTTGCGACGA
The DNA here is from genome assembly GCA_026184515.1 of Peronosclerospora sorghi. Taxonomy (NCBI): domain Eukaryota; phylum Oomycota; class Peronosporomycetes; order Peronosporales; family Peronosporaceae; genus Peronosclerospora; species Peronosclerospora sorghi. Next base: position 14,093,031 of record CM047585.1, read on the forward strand.
ATTCGCGTGCTTGCGCTTTCTTCATCGACGTAATGCGAGTCTTCATATCCGTCATTCCGTCTAGGATAGCGCGCAGAACCACTCCTGGTTCAAAATCGGTGTCGTTACCGCCTTCCTTATCATCATCCATCTTAAAACGTAGCAATAAATCAAAATATACCAGCTAAAACCAACGCCAACAATTCCACTAGCCCTCCGAAAGTGAGGGGACTTCCACTAGTATCCGGAATTATATCCACACGAGAAACAAACCACTCGAGAGATCACAAGAACAAACTTGTTCGCAAACTTGAATTCAATCAGAACACAATTAAAAAAACACGCGGCCACTTGGGCTCATAACCTGTTGTCGCACAGGCAGATGTAGTAGCTTGAAATGCGTGCTGTAGTAGGCGAGATTGGCTCTTAATAGCCGTCGCCCGAAGTGTCTTTATTCAGTTGCTAGATGTTTGCAAAAACAAAAGTCATATATATTATGTAATTATAAAAAGTTGTAAGTCAATAAATCACGCTTAAATTCCCTAATCGCTACAGACTTAAAACCTGTGAACACCATACATAAAAGTATTATCAGCCAATCGGTTTGCAACATATGATTTACCTCGAAAGCCAAACATGCTACGTCGAAAATCAAAACATTATTGGGGACATGTCCGGACATTGTGCCCTGCGTTGCATCGGCTTCAGTGCGTCCTCGTCCGTTGTTGCATCACATACTCGAATGCGGGCAGGTAGAGGTGGAGCCTGCAGGCCGACCTCGCCTCCTTTCATCTCTAACCGGATCGGTAACTTGGGGTACTGGGCGGTCAATAATTTCGTTAACGCGACAACATAGTTTCGTGTTGATCGCGATCCAGTCCCTCCAGCGTTAAAGCAGCCGTTCCTGCACACTTTGGATGCTAGGATCCACGGCAGTACCCAGCGACAGAGAGGGAGGTCAGTGTGGCTCCTGGGCTTACATCTGGTGATATGGGGCACTATCCTAGTCACCACTGCTGTGGATATCCTCCAGCTGCAGACAATGGCCGTTGTTCTGCGTATTCTTCAGCTCTTCAGCTCGTGCCGGTAAGGAAATCCCCAAACTACTCCTGTTAGCTGCATTCAGTCCCGTCGTAGCTGGCGAGGAACCCCTGCTTCATCTTGTTCAGCGCGTGGTTGTGAAACATCGCCCGGTTCGAATAGTGGTCGACGCGCGACATGTCGTCCTGCTCCCGGTTGCGCATCTCAGACAAGTGGCCGAGTCACATCTTTGTTAATACAGCTTACATCCGAATACAGATTGCAAAAAGAACTGCGCACGTACTCCTTTAGAACAGCGTTCGAGCCTTCGACCCTTGAGGTCACTGTGCAACCTAAGCGCATCAACTGGTCCACCCACGCGGCATCAAGCTTTTCCTTGTGTAAAACCCACGTCTCTTGACGTAGTTGTTGGAAGAGTGTGTAGCCATTTTTGGCTTTGCACTCTTCCGGAATGGTGGAATCCCATTGGCTGTTTGCATTGGTATACATTTTGCATGTTTACGGCGGTTACTGATTTAAGTCGCGTTAGGTACCGGATAGCTACTTAAGTAACCTTAAATAATATATACTTTTCCTTTTGCTTTTATATAGTGAGTACGCCTACTGAACTTCTCTACGGCTACGGCGCGCGCGCACCTGTTTAACACCTTCCACTGATCCTCCCACGCTGAAACTTTATCAGCAGGTGAGTCTTGATCGTGCAAAGTGAACGCAACGTTTTCTGTGCTATTTTAACAGGTTATGAGCCCAAGTTGTGCCAAGTAGTCAAGTGAATTATTCTTGGTTTTTCAAGTGTACTTACGTGGATTTTTTTCGTGGTTACGTTACGTGGATCTGGTGGAAAGTCCCCTGTCGACAGGGCCAGTTGAATTACGTGACTGATTGAAGTGTTTGAAATTGATTGGAGATGGTTGACTCCGATGGAGACGATGTGCCCTCCGCCAGTGATTTTAAGGCGTTGGTGCAGAGTCTGAAGGAAGTGGCGACCCGCCTGACTGCTATTGAGGATGTACAGGCCCGGCAGTCACTTCCGAGTGTGTCCTCCGGGTCCAGGAAAGGGTCACCAGTACGGGTGCAGGACGCCGGGTTCAGGGACAGCCTACAAAACTACCGTCCGTTCGACCATCAGATGACTCTGAACGACTTGGCCGAGGACGAAGGGGTGGAGGCCGGTGCTAGGCCACACCCGCAAGTGAACGCAGCACCTCGCGGAATGCCGGTCGGCATGCAAGGTGTGGGCGGGGCTGGTGCACCCATAGGGCAAGCAAATATGCCGGTGCACCAAGCCGGGTACAAAATACCCAAACTAAGTATTGAGAAGTTTTCGGGGCGCGAGGTGTATCCCGGCCTCGGTGCAGGGTACCGCCAATGGGCGTACCTGTTCATGGAAGCGGTTGAAATCGGCGAGTTGACGTCCGGTTTTCAATGGAGCGAGCGACTCAAGGTCAACAAATTTGGCGAACATCTTGAAGGCACTGCCGCGGAATATTTTCGCTCGAACATTGGTTCGTGGTGGCAGGTGCGGCCGCAGCTGACTTACGTCATGGAGCAAATGTGGTTGGGATTCAAGGTTAACATATCCCACCACCAAGCTGCGGCCTGGTTCGCTACGGAAAAGGATGCGAGACGCTCCTGGACCGAACATTATCTATACCTAGTAGCTCTGGCTCGCGAAAGCAGGTCGAGCGAAAAGTTAATTGTTGAAAATATCGTCAAGTTCGCTGCGCCCCGATTGAAGGTGATGCTGATGGCCAGGTATGATCCTGGCAGACAGGACTACCTGGGCCACGCTCAAGAACTGATCTCCTGGGCGCAGGAACTGGAAGACGATGCGTTCAAGGGCAGACAGGCCGTTAAGTTGCAGGCGCATGCCGCAACATCGGTTAAGGGTCGCCGGGCATGCTATACATGCGGTGACGAGGGGCATATACAAAAGTATTGCCCCGAAAAGCGTCGCAAAGGTGACGGAAATGGGAACCAAGCAATGAAACGTGGCGGAAACGACAAGGCGTCGAAGCGTTTCGTGTTATCTACTGTGGATTCCAGCATAGACGCTGATATTAATGCATGTGGAACCGATAACGATAACGAGAATATATGGATCATTGACAGCGGTGCAAGCAGGCACCTGGTTTCAAATGTTGATTTGCTAGATGATGCAAAGGAGTGCGGTCCTAGTGACACGTTCACATTGCCTAATTGTGGCACCCTGAAAGCTGCTATGGTCGGCAGCCTTACGTTGCGGACGTGCGACGCAAGTGAAACGGTCGTTGTTTTGACCGAAGTATACTTCGCACCGCAACTCGCGAAAAATCTGATATCGCTTGGTAGATTACGCGAAAAGGGCTGTGCAATTGTCGACGACGGTCACAAGCTGCGTGTTATGGTCAAAGGACAGAAGTTGTTCGATGTGGTGACGCACGGGTCAGTTTTTGTGGCAAGATTGAAGGCCGAAAAAACAGATGGAATTTCAAAAAGTTTTGAAAGCATGGTTGTAAACAGTGAGCTGGAGGATGTCGATTCCGACGCACACACTGGGAGTCTGTATCACTTCCACGTGCGGCTGGGTCACCTGGCCTACGACACTGTCGAAAGGCTGGCGAAAGACCCCAGGTCAGGCATCGTGCTCACCGACATGAGTAGGCCGAATTGCCTGACCTGTGCTGAAGGCAAGGGCACAAAGAAAGCGCAACCGAAGATAGACTCTGGAGCTAACGCACCGATTGATCGCATCGAGGGTGTAATATGAAGTGACCTCAAAGGCCCTATCACCCCCCGCGATATGCGCGGCAACCGATATTGTTGTTGTCGTCGACCATTTCTCGAATTATGTGCGCGTTTTTGCGGCTCGCACCAAGGACAAGGACGCACAAATGTTTGGGCACTTCATTGCATGGTTTGAGAACGAGTTCTCATGCAGAGTGCACGTGCTGCGCACCGACGGTGGTGGAGAGTACCAGAATGTTGATCTGTTTTGCAAACAGACTGGTATTCGTCGCCAGGTTACCGAACCCGGCACACCTGCGTCAAATGGCAAGGCGGAGCGCATGAACCGAACCATTTTTAACATGGTTCGGTGCATGATATTCGGATCGGGTGTTCCATTGACGTATTGGTCGGAGGCGGCTGAGTATGCGGCATATATACTCAACCGCACCCCGACAAGGTCAAACACCGGTCGAATTTCGCCCCTAGAAGTACTCACCGGCAAGCGGCCGGCGGTGAATGATATCGTGGTTTTCGGGTCCCCGTGCATGGTTTGGAGGGACCCGAAGAAGAAGGCGTTGTCGAAGCACGCAGAACGCGCACTTATCCTTGGCAAGAGCGACGAAACCAAGGGGTATAAAGTGTTGCTGCTTAAGGACAGAGTGTTCGCAGTTACCAGGCACGTCACAGCGATCGAGACGCTAAGCGATGAGGCTAGCAACAAGATCACCAAGGTATTGGAAGGTGAATGCAGCCAAGAGCTCGAAGATTTGGCGGAATCTCGTGCCAGGGTGAACGTTTCAAATGTACCAACTCCAGGGCAATCAAGTGATGGAATGCCGGAGACTGGAGCCGCGCCAAAGGGCACGGAAACCGATGGTCAGGGCGCAAGGAAGTCGCTCCGAAAGCCTAAGAAGACGCCTAAAGGACGTGATTATGAAGCGTCGAAGTTAAAAGGGACGGTTGCAAGAAGTGATGTTTTGAAAGCAGCCGATGAAAATGGCAAAAATGCGGGAAACGCTCTATGCGTCTATGCTGTTTGCGAACCAGATGTTGGGTCGTCAAGTGCGTTCTCAATGCAGCCGGACCCCAAGAATTATCGAGAGGCGCATGGTGGCCCTCATTCGGTGATGTGGAAACACGCCGAAATGGAGGAGGTCAAGTCACTCGAAGAGCTAGGCACGTGGGACATCGTGCGCCGTCCCGCCGGCAAGGTGCCTCTCCCGACCAAGTGGGTGTACAAGACGAAATTCTGTGCAGACGGTTCGGTCGAGAGGTACAAGGCCAGGCTAGTTGCCAGAGGTGACAAGCAAGTTTTTGGGGACGATTACTTGTTCACGTTTTCAACCGTCATGGAGTTGAACAACGTTAAGTTGCTCTTGGTGCTGGCGCAAGTATGGGGGGTAGCGGCACGCCATGGCGACGTGCCAAGTTCCTACCCCAAAGCGATGTCCGAAAGCAATGTGTAGATATACTGCAAGTGCCACAAGGTATGGAAATCACGGACAAGAAATTACATGATTATGGTGTGAAATCGCCAAAGGAGCTCGCGCTCAAATTGAGACGAAACCTGTATGGTTTGAAGCAGGCTGGACGCCTGTGGCATCAATGCCTGTGCGAGACATTGATGAAGTTTGATTTCGTGCAGTGTGTCACGGACACATGCATTTTCGTAAAGCATGTTGGAAACGAAACTGCTGTGGTCGGAGCGTACGTTGACGACCTCCTGATCACCGGCACTAGTGAGCAAATGGTAAATGAATTTTTCAAGGACATGCAAGTGTTAGAGCTAAAGGATTTGGGACGTGTCACGAAGTTTCTCGGTATTCGGATCGATGTGAATCCGAGGGATAGATATACATTGGACCAAGAGTCGACGATCAAAGAAATTCTGATCACACACAAGCTGGAGAAAATAAATACGGCGCGCACGCCGGTGCTAATGCTCGATGAGGACAAGGATTTTCAAGAGCGATTGCCATTGCAACCAAGGGGAAACCTGCCCAGTATCAAGCACTTTCAATCGCTGGTGGGCAGTCTGCTGTGGGTCGCGAGGTGCACACGTCCTGACGTTTCGTTCGCTGTGCACCGCGCCACAAGAAAGACCCACGCACCCACCATAGGTTATTACAAGATTGCTAAAAGGGTGCTCAAGTACCGCAAGGGAACGAGCAACCTGAAACTAGTTTTGAAGCACGACGAGGATCTGCCGATGCCGCTACGCATCATGGTGTACAGCGATGCGGATTTTGCGGCGGACAAGGCAGACAGAAAGAGTGTTTCAGCGATGGTGCTTTTCGTTAATGGTATGCTTGTGAGCTGGGCCTGCAAGAAGCAGACAGCGGTGGCATTGTCAACAGCAGAAGCGGAATTTGTTGCTGCTGCAGTAGCTGGCAAGGAGGCGCTGGGTCTGAGAGAGTTGCTAGCGGAAATTTGTATGCACTCGAAGACACCATTAGTGTTCAAGATGGACAACCAAGCTGCCATCAAGCAATTGGAGGACGAGTCGAGCGCTGCTAGCACGAAGCACGTCGACATCAAGCTCAAATTTCTAAAGGACTTCACGAGGAAGGGCATTGTTTCAGCTAGTCACGTGCCAAGTGTGGATATGCTAGCCGATATACTGACCAAGGACCTCAATGCGCCAAGGATTCAAGTGTTGCGTGCAGCGCTAGGATTGCAGTGACGATGGTGCAGCCTCCGATCTTCCAGGAGGAGTGTTGGAAGAGTGTGTAGCCATTTTTGGCTTTGCACTCTTCCGGAATGGTGGAATCCCATTGGCTGTTTGCATTGGTATACATTTTGCATGTTTACGGCGGTTACTGATTTAAGTCGCGTTAGGTACCGGATAGCTACTTAAGTAACCTTAAATAATATATACTTTTCCTTTTGCTTTTATATAGTGAGTACGCCTACTGAACTTCTCTACGGCTACGGCGCGCGCGCACCTGTTTGACACCTTCCACTGATCCTCCCACGCTGAAACTTTATCAGCAGGTGAGTCTTGATCGTGCGAAGTGAACGCAACGTTTTCTGTGCTATTTAACAGTAGTTACATGTCTGGGTAGGAATACGAGTTCTGCTCCGCAGCACGCTTCACTTCGCCACGAAAGTGCCCTCATCTTTGGCAACAGTAACAGACTTCCACTCGACGTAGAATTCGTCAAACGAGGCCGCGTCGTCAAACGTGCTCTTGAACTTGCTACAACGTTCTTGTTGCTATACCAGCGGCAAAGAATGTTGTGCATTCCAGCGAAGACCCGCGCAACGGCGTTCATGAGGGTTCGCGGTCAGTTACAATCACTTCCGGCTCCAAGATGATTCACAGCTTGATCCTCTGTAGAACTTACGTGTAGTAATCTAGAGTTTCCGCTGCCTGGAAGTGCATGCGATACTGAAAGTACTGCTGCAACAGTCCACTCCTGTGATGTTTAGCAATGGCATACCGCAATATGTGGTGCTGTAGGTGCATTCCATTAGCAGGACGCGACCAAACCACGAAACAAGCCATACTGTCGTCCAATTTGATGTGATATTCAAAGCCCTAATTGCGAAGCTTGTCCATCATCGCTTCGGTTGTCGATCGGCCGCACAAGGCCGTGGGAAGAGCCTGTGTCTTGGTGTTTTACACGTCGCTCGCGACGGCGTTAATACCTTAAGTATCCTTAAGGTACCAACTGACGGCATTTGACCCTCCAAGAGCTGCGCAGCCAAGAAGCGCTACCTTCCGACATTTTGTCCCTTGGTACATTCCCGTCGTAGGACTAATGATGGTCGTCGATAGTATTGAAGCGCCATGTTGTTGTTCCATCCTTGGTCGAGGCATAACAAACGACCTTGAAGGAACATCCGAGTGCCCACGAGATGGTATTGAGCCGCCTTGACGCTTCAGTCAAGTCGAAGGCGTTACGGTAGGTTCCGACAAAGTAGCATTTGAGAACAATCCTCCTGCGCTGGGAGAGTTCTACAGCCAACATGATCCGTGCGCAGAGGAGTGCCGCTTCAAACGGTCGACCATATACTCACTCTGTTGCGAGAATGGACACGATTAGAACCTTCCTCGCACTTCGCTGCAGACGTGGTTATCTGGTGAAACAATAGGACATTGATACTACATTTTTCAACGGTGAATTCAGCGAGACGGTATCCGTCTTAGGCGTAGCCTATACGGTTTGAAGCTGGCTGCTGCGGTTTGGTACAAAACGATCCGATTCGTATTCAGCTCCAAGGGTTTTCAAAAATATCGAGCTGATCCGTGTTTGTTTATGGACTCCAAGAAGCAGGTGTATGTAGTACTCTATGTTGACGACCTGCTGTTGGCGTGTTCCAACGAAGAACAAGCTGACTCGGTTCGCGCTTCTATTGATGAGCACGTCTCGGTTGAAATTGCTTGGTGATGCTTGATTCATTCTGGGTATGGAGTTGGACTATTACAAGACGGCGATATGATGGTGCTGAAGAAGCAGCAGTTCGTTGACGTACCTCTCGATCGCTTCGGCCAATGTGATGCTAATCCTATTCGAAACCCGCTTGTGATTATTCATGATCTCTCTCCAAGTGATGAGCTTGCAACTCTCGATTACAGGTCGAGATAGAGTGAGCTGATCGTTGCACTCCTCTTTGTAGTCAATTGTACTCCTACAAACATCTATACGTCCCTTTCGATGCTGTCTCAGTAATTGGAAGAGCCACGCGATCTCCACTGGAACGCAGCGGTCCTCGTCTTGCGTTATCTGAAAGAAACAGATACGCTGGGCATTACGTTCACGAGGGATAATGCAAGCGTTACACATAGTGTGACGCAACATGGGGAGGATTCAAGGCGTCGCACCGCTCTATATTGGGTGTTTTCGTGAGGGTGAACGGCTGCCCGATCATCTTCAGGAGCAAGCGTCAAGCGGCGGTGACACTGTCCTCCTCTGAAGCCGAGTACGTTGCTCTGGCTGTGACAACGCAGGAATTGATGTGGCTACGCTATCTACTACGCAAAATGGGTGTGTAAATTGATGGCGCTACGGTGATCTACATGGACAACAAGTCGGCAATCAGTATGGCGACGAACCTTGGTTACACTCCAAGAGCCAAACACATTGATCTGCGCGCGCACTTCGTACGGGACTACGTGGAGAAGGGATGTTGGAAGCGCGCGCTTTTTGTGCTGCAGTTCGCGTCGCCATTTTTTGTTTTTCAGCGACTTTTCAGTGAAAAGGTGATGTATTGTACATAACTTTAGGTTAGGTACAAAACAGTGTGTATTTGCATATTATTAGTTTTAGGTGCAAAATTAATTCTAATAAATCACTTCTGAATTTGATTATTGACTCATGTGTGGTTTTCACGAGTGGAAGACAGGAGCGCTACAGTACGCGGCTTGTTTGGAGTTTATTACAGTGAATACTTGGTACACAGCAGTGGTAGTTGGATTTGTTTTCACGTTTTAGTTTCTCGTGTCACGTGATTGTTGGTTTGGGTCGCTGCTTTACGTTAAGTCGCATAAATATAGTGGAGAATTAAATTACGTTTGGTATTTTATTGTTCGCTGTTACGCTGATTACTAGCTCTATCTGATTGTATTGGAATATCGCACGTTAGTACGTGGTATTTGGAACGCGTGTGGCGTAGTACGTGCAATTGGATGGACGACGACATTATTCAACAGGTTATGAGCCCAATTGAGTCCAGTGACTCGTCGAATCAGACAGTCATCCCGGAGGATACGATGCGATTGTTCGCACATATGATGAATCTCTTTGACGATTTGGAATCATCGTTAAACAAGGGGGCGCCGGCACAAGTTGCGGTGCCGAAGTAAAAGGGAAACACCAAGATGAGCTTTGCCTCCCTGGATGGAAGCGATGAAGAGAAAGACGAGGCTAACGTCGGAAGCGCGGGAAAAATGTGCTTCAAGAATATTAGCAAGGCGGACAAGGACGTGTTCACTAGGGGCGGGGGTGCTAACCCCGGTAACGCCTACGTGCAACCGCAGAAGGTGTATATGCAACAACAAGCCGCGAATCAGTACCAGAAGGCATACGTAGCCCCTGGGAACTTTCAGCAGGCGTATGCAGCACCTGGAAATGTCCAGCAGACGTATGCAGCGCCGGGAAATGTCCAGCAGGCGTAAGCAGCACCCGGAAACGTTCAACAGGCATATGTAGCGCCTGGAAATGTTCATGCGCAGCCATACCTGATGCCAAGACTACCGACGGCCAAGGAGAAGAAACTCCAGATCCGGCCGTTCGATGGAACTGAAGCGTACAAGGGTCTTGGGTCTGGTTTTTGGGGATGGAGAATCAAGTTTTTCAGGCAGATATCGATCGCTGAAGAATGTTGCGTTTTTAGGTGGACGGAAGACATCAAGGTCGAATTGCTGGGCCATTATCTGTATGGCCCAGCGGAAGCATACTACGACCGGTTTGCGGAAACCCGGTGGAAAGAAGAGCCAGCGTTGTGGCATATCATGAACAAGATGTATTCAGCTTTCAGTGTGCGTATAACGCACGCGGAGGGGATGAAACTCCTAGGTGCGCGCAAGGCACCGGGAAGGAGTTGGCCGGATCATTTTCTTTATCTCACGGCATTGTCGGATGCAATTGGATCGAACTGCGACGCAATGGTGTTGGATAACATAATTTACTATGCCGTACCAGAGATGTCGAATGTTCTGATGTCCCGTTACAATCATTTACGGATGGATCATCTGCAGCAAGCTGAAGAAATCTGTCAGTTTGCGCAGGCTGTTGAGTTCAAAAGTCGCCGGCAGAAGGGGCATGGCTCCGGGTCAGTGAATATGATTGTGGAAAAGCCTAAAAAGGATGTGACGATAAAAAGTCGCGGTTGTTCGCATTAATGATCGCCGGAAATGATGTACCATCCGGTCGAGACACATGGATTCTCGACAGCGGTGTAAGTGTGCATCTGACGCCGGATATCACTTTTTTGACGGAGGTGAAAACTGTAGACCGTCAGTGTCATCAAGTGGATGGAGAAACTTTCGTCATCAATAAGAAGGGCACGATGTACATTCGTTTTGTGCATGGGAACGCGGAAACTCGCGTGAAGATAAAAGATGTTTTCTACGTAGAAGGAGCAGCCCAAACATTTTTTCGTATGGTGTTTTCGAAACGGTCGGTTTCGTCATTGATTACGTGGATGGAGAAAGGACGCTTGTCAGGCATGACACGCGCCTTCCGATCACTCAAATTCGCTCAGTGAATAATGTGTTCACTGTGGAAGGTGAAGTGGATCGCCCGAAATAGGCGTACAAGGAAATGATTATGTCGGTGCAGTACCCGAAGGAATAGAATTACACGCCGGAAGACGATGTTCAAAGTGGATCGCTGATGCACTTTCATGTGCGGATGGGCCACCTCAATTATGATACGATTTTGAGGTTGGCAAAGGATCCGGAATATGGAATCCGGATCACAGACGAGACGCGCAGGCACTTTGTTACCTGCGCGCAAGGCAAGCAATCCAAGAACGATCCGTCGAAGAAAGACAGCGGTGAAAAAGCGCCTGTTGATCGGATCGGTGGTGTGATTTTTTCTGACCTTAAAGGTCCAATCACAAGGAAAGATCGTTTGGGCAACCGTTACTTGGTAAATTTCATTGATTTCAAGAGTAATTACACCAGGATTTTTTTGGAGAAGAATAAGGATACTGCGGCCAAGAAATTTGAACATTTTCTGGCATTTTTTGAAAGAACTTTCGCATGCAAGATTCACGTCCTAAGGACTGACGGAGGTGCGGAATATAGGAAAGTTGACTTTTTTTGTCGCAGTACCGGCATCGCTCGGCATATAAGCGAGGCCGGGAATCAAGCCAGTAACGGTAAAGCCGAACGCATGCATCGGACGGTGATGAATATGGCCCAGTGCATGCTGTTCGGAAGTGGATTGAATTTGTCATTTTGGGGGGATGCGGCAGAGTATGCAGCCTATGTGCTGAACCGCACCCCGACAAGTGCGAATCCGAAGCAAATGTCGCCGGTGGAAGTTCTCACTGGAAAAAATCCGAATTTAGGCGCTATCGTAACTTTTGGCTCGCCGTGTACCGTGTACAGGAACCCCGGGAAGAAGACTCTCGCGCACCGTGCGCAGGTCAGGGTAATAATCGGTAGAAGCGAGGAGACCAAGGGTTTCATGGTCTATCTGAAAGCCGATCGGAAGGTGACCGTCACCCAGCACGTTAAGAATGTATACGCGCTTACGGACGTGCAGAACCGGCAGTGGAGGATCGGTAAAGAAGAAGAATGCAACGCGGAAGCTCCATCAAGTAACCGGATTGGTGAAAACGAAGAATGCAATGCAGAAGCTCCACCAAGTGACCGAGGGTCAGAAGGAGCCGTGGTGACGCCAAGCGTGGAGCAAATCGGAAGAAAGCAGACGATAAGAAGGCCGCGTTGGACGAGGGATCGTCATGTCACGCGCCAGTACGCCGAGCGCATGGCTCAGGCGGAAAGCAAGAAAAAGGACGACGGTGATGATGAAGAAAAGGAAGCGTCGATTAATATGGTAATGGATGGCGACTCAAGGAATTATCGCGATGCGATGGGTCGCCAAGACTCTGAAGTGGATCGACGCGATGGATCAAGAAATCAAGGCGTTGGAAGGCAACAAATTCTGGGAAATAGTAAAGAAGCCAGCCAATTCCAAGCCATTGCATTCGAAGTGGGTCTTCAAGATCGAGACCGATGCTAATGGACAAGTGGAGCGCTACAAGGCGAGGTTAGTGGCCTGCGGAAACGAAAAGCGTTTCGGGGTCGATTATGAACTAACCTTTGCCGCGGTCATGGAGATGACCAAAGTACGGTTCATTCTGATGCTTGCTCGGAAATGGAGAGTACGAGCGATGCATGGGGACATCCCCAACGCTTATGTGAAAGCGTTGGAGGACGAACATGAAATATATTTGTTCACCCCTAGCGGAATGAAGGTCGAATAAGAAAAACTCAAGGAATTGCAAATTGGAAGTTCAAGCGATGTGGTCTTAAAGTTAAAAAAACGCTTTACGGTTTGAAGCAGTCAGGGAGGCAATGGAACCGCCTCTTGCACTCCAAGCTCCTAAGTCAAGGCTATGAACAAACTTTCACAGACGGTTGTCTGTATTTCAAGAAGGTTTGTGGCGAAACGGTCGTGATAGGTGTAAACGTGGATGACCTATTGGTCACGGAAACGAAAAAGGTACATGTGGCGAATTTTTTCGAGGATCTCATGGATTTGGAGATAAAAAATTGGGCGAAGTGACAAAATTTCTCGGCATGCGAGTGGAGTACCAAGAAAGTCGTGGTTATTTTCTCGATCAAGAAGTCATGATCAAGGACCTCCTGAAGATGTACGGTATGGAGGAGGCAAACACGTTGAGGGCGCCGATCGGGGATGAATTTGAAGACCAAAATTTGAATGAACAAGATATGCTGAAAAGTAGTGGGAATGATGGAGCGCCGCCGATCAAGAATTTCCAGTCGTTTACCGGAAGTTTGCTTTGGATCGCACGCTGCTCCAGGACTGACATTGCGTATGCAGTGCACAAGGCAACGCGCAGAGCTCATGAGCCTTCGAATCTGGATTGGACGACGGCCAAGAGGATTTTAGGATTTCTCAAGGGCACGTCGGGTATGAAATTACGTTTGGAGGCGAATGGAAACGAAAAGTCCAAGAAAAACGATGAAGTTAGTATCGAGGGTTTTTGTGATGCGGATTTCGCTGGTTCTAAAGAAGACCGGAAGTCCACGAGTGGAGGTGTGTTTTTCGTAGAAGGGTTCATTGTGCACTGGGTGTGCAAGCGACAGTCTTGTGTTTAGCTTTCCACAATGGAAGCCGAGATTTATGCGGCATCAGTGGCTCTTGTGAGCTGACTGGTTTCAAGTAAATGTCGATTGAAGTCGGATTGAAGGTTGCTCTGCCCATGACGTTGTTTTGCGACAACCAGGCGGCTATTAAAATGTTGGAAGGTGATGGCAAAACGTCGAATACAAAACACATGGATGTTCGGGTGAAGTTTTTACTTTCTAAGTCTAAGGATGGTGTCATCAAGACAAGCTACCGACCCACGGACGAGAACTTGGCAGATGTTTTTAAGAAGCCGTTGAATCCTGAGAAGCTGAGACGTGCACAGGAGGGTCTTGGACTGGCGGCGGTTGCTGTGGAGTATCTGGTTTTCACGGGAAAGTCGAGAAGGAGTGTTAGAAGCGCGCGCTTTTTGCGCTGCAGTTCGCGTCGCCATTGTTGGTTTTTCAGCGACTTTTCAGTGAAAAGGTGATGTATTGTACATAACTTTAGGTTAGGTACAAAACATTGTGTATTTGCATATTATTAGTTTTAGGTGCAAAATTAATTCTAATAAATCACTTCTGAATTTGATTATTGACTCACGTGTGGTTTTCACGAGTGAAGGACAGGAGCGCTACAGTGCGCGGCTTGTTTGGAGTTTATTACAGTGAATACTTGGTACGCTACAGTGGCAGTTAAATTTGTTTTCACGTTTTAGTTTCTCGTGTCACGTGATTGTTGGTTTGGGTCGCTGATTTACGTTAATTCGCATAAATATAGTGGAGAATTAAATTACGTTTGGTATTTTATTGTTCGCTGTTACGCTGATTACTTGCTCTATTTGATTGTATTGGAATATCGCACGTTAGTACGTGGTATTTGGAACGCGTGTGGCGTAGTACGTGCAATTGGATGGACGACGACAACATTCACAAGGGAGACATCGAGTTTCAACTCCTACCTTCTGAAAACCAGCTCGGGACTTCCTCACGAAGGCGATCCCGACGCCTCGCATTGTTCAGCTGCGTGCTTCTTGCGGCATCGGCGACCGCACGTATTGAAGGGGATTGTAACAAGAGTGGCCCTCCATTGTGAAATGGTCCGTCAAGCCCAAACCGTTCAATGCTGATGATCGGATTGGAGAAGGTTTTGGTTGACTCAATGTGGGTTGAGAACCTGGGTGCATTGTGGGTGCACAGGGTGACTCGCCTGGTGCAATCAGGGTTTGCTAATGGGGGGTTGCATGTGTGGGTATGCTTGAGAACTTTTAGGAGATATTACTTGAAGCACCCAAGCAAAGTAATGGTTACGAAAGAATTGGGAAGTTGAAGCGTGTCTAACTGAACTAATCTCAATTTTCATTTTGCGCTTCCCCCTCAACTACCTCTCGAAACGTCAAAGGGAAGGGGCTCAAGTTACACAGAAATAGCTTGCCGGACGGTTCCCCATTGTATTTGGTTTGGAAAAATCCCAACATACTTCATGCCTATAAAAACCGGATGTCACGGACGGATGAAAACCAACCACACTGTTACGTGATGAAGCTTTCAAACTATTTAAGCAAGCAAACAACATCGAGATTTGATACAAGCCAAGGCTTGACTTTTCTTTTGAGCGTTGAAGGAACGGTAGTGAACGGCACTTTGTTAGAGACAGGTTGGTGGCTTTCAATAAGTGTCATAACTTTAGGGACCGTAGACACTATAGATAAGGCACTTGTGTCGACATGACAGCCGTCCAGTTGGATCTCTCTGGGTTCAGGCCAAGATCGACGAGTACGCGTCCAAAGACGCGATCAATTTCGATAAAAGTAGTCTATTCTACTTTACGCACCACGTAAAACCGCCCGCAGATCGACAGGTGGTGAACAGAGCATTAAAAAGGAAAAACGCGTATTACCGTTTTTTGGCGTCAATATAAAAAGGACTGGAGCTTGGATTGATACGAACTGCAAAGAAACTGTGTGAATTCGACAAGAAAGCTGCTAAACAGCCCGGTTTCTATTTCCACTATTAATCATTAATCGCGGGTCGCCCTACCCGCACCCCCCTCCACCCTAGGGGCACCCCCACGTGACTTTCGACCAATAGAGATAAATATTGCTACTAATAATAAAAGTATCAAGGCCGCGAACCCCACTTTTGCTAGGGTCACACCCCACTTTTGCTAGGGGCACATAACAATAATGTTTGGTTGAACGAGTGTAAGAAGAGCTCGAATAGAGAGAGACATGTTAGGACTCGACAGACGATGCTGCAGTAGGATTTCGTAGGATCAAGTACGGGTAAACGATAAGGATAATCAGACAGAAGATGAAACTCCCAATTTTACGTGGCGCGTTGGCTTGTTCTCGTCATCGTCATGCTCAGTTATAATGTTTGCAGCCATGCTTGTCTCTTGCTGTCTAAGCCTTTACTTTAGTGTCCAAGTATCAAGGTGAACGCGATAAGTGCCTTGTGTTAGTTGATGTCTGTGTTTTATTGGCTGACTCTCACTTCGTGCTGGCTAGGTTGGTCAAGAATCTATTCGAGATGACACACGAAGAGAAGATGAATTTCTTATCGAATGCAACGAATTGGCAAGAAACATGATGATGTTCTGCTACGAACCGTACGATTAGAACTTGATCCAGAAACGAGGCGAAAGTACGTGCCGTCGCTATTGCTGGAAAAAAAATTCATATCTATTGAGGTCAGATATCTTACGAGACGCACTGATGGAACCGCTCCGAAAATGCCACCAAGCTCTGCTCCGGTAGAAACATGGTGGAGTAGTGTAACCTTTTCAGTGTGATGGTTCAAGCTCGTCCAAATGGTCCCTTTTGTTGACACGATATGTATCTCTTTAGGAATGTGTCGATAAATTACATTAATCTTTGCTTTCTCACTGCGATTCGGACAACGAGTTGATCAAATCTTCTAACTCGAAGCAGCCAAGTGGTGCGTATCATTACAAATATGACACGTCCGTTCGACGCCAGCATTTCCTACGTCTGCTGCACTCTGCTTTAAAGTAGTGGTGCCGATATTTCTTAAGAGTTGTCTGAAAGTATCCTTGGAGCAGCGGTAGTAGTAATCCAGCAACACACGCTTACAATTCTTATCCGTAATCTCGGCGCCTGGAATCAGTGCGTTGAGGTACTCGAGGATATCCGTGATTGTTTTCATCTCTGTAGCTCGAAATGGCAGCTTGTCAAACGCGAGCTCCTCAAGGTCATACTGGCGTTCATCTAATATTGTTGGGGGCATTTTCTGGACAATGACTCCACAGCTGCGTGTGTCGTCGTTAGTGGCGACACTATCGATTCGAACGATCGTAGGAACCTGCCTGATACATTGAAAAACCTCTGCCAGTCCACCTCAGGGACTCCAGATGCCTCGATGGATGTATTATACGGTTTGGCAGCGTCGTACAGAACCTTCGAGATGTGCATAGATCCCACACGTTCTGGTGATCCAGAACGAGACAGATCCGTATAGATGGCTTTACCTCGAACTTCTCCAACAGCCATTTCTTCCACGTACAGATCCTGGATGGTTGGTGTCTTAATTATCACTTTTACACGCTCCTCCCCTTTGAAGAAGGAGCCAAGCTTCGCCGTGTACTCATCCCATAGCTTCGTTCCCTCAGATTAAAGAGGTAAGCGCCATCGTCGCGCTACTTCCTCCAAACAGTGGGAGCCATTAATCCGGATACTCGAAGATTGCCGACATGGCAGCGCACCACGGCGTCGCGAAGTGAGCGCTTCCACATCAAATTGTACGAACTGTATAATAAATTTAGGAAGGTCCCGACTAGGGGCGCACCCAACCGGATTGGCCCCCTAGTCGGGGCCTTGATACTTTTATTATAAGTGGCAATATTCATCTCTATAGGTCGAAAGTCACGTGGGGTGCCCCTAGGGTGGAGGGGGGTGCGGGTAGGGCGACCCTTAATGGCGGACGAGCCCTAAATTCACTGATAAAACCCTAAATCCACTGGTAAAACTTAAAATCCACTGATAAACCCCTAAATCCACTAATAAAACCTTAAATCCACTGATAAAACACTAAATTAAATCCACTGATCACGTGATAATCCATTTGTGTCTAACCGGCACGAAAATTTGGTGTGGGGAAGGCGCAACGTGGCAACCTCTTTGGACTCGGGGTACGTTCCTTGTATTTTTGTATAAACTGTGGGAGACACACGTTCTGAGCTTGTGAGCCACGCCCGATCCCTCTCCTGTTTTCACGATGAAAAAAGCGTGTTAGACTTTTTCATCCCTTGCACAACCTCGTGCCCTTTCGTTTCCGTGAAGAGGCGATTGCATCGTCACGAAACTTGTGCTATTTTCTTGCACCATCTTTTCGCTTTCGTGATCTGGAGAAAGCACGACAATGGACACGATGTCATCGTGTTTCCCACCTCGCTCGGCGTTTGCGGGTTGGGCTCTGTAGACAAACGCGAGTATCAACTGGGTACAACCAAGTACGAACTCCGCAATGTTAGGGCCGAGAATAAATTTATTGTCCACTAACGCCGCGTACGTTGCCGAGTTGAAGCTGTTGAAAACATTGACGACGCCCATGGTAAAGGGCATGGAGAACGCTCGCTTCGTGCACAAGACGGTGCCAATAGATCGTCGCCATGGCCGAGATATACAAGCCAACGCTTGTGCCAACCGTCATGAATCCTAACGTGGTGCTCACCGAGGCGAGCGTTTGATCCGTGTACCCATTCAAGGCAAAGACACTATACAGAGTCACGACCGAGCACACGCGAAACGAGCCGAGGAACGCATGCAGGACCGCGCGTTGATTCGGTGCCCACCGATAAAAGAATGAATTTAAAAACACGCCCGAGACCACGCCGACGATCGCTTGGGCGAAAAGAGGCATGACATTGTCCACTGCGATCGCGTAGAACATGCCCACGTAGCAATTCGTAAAGAGGAGGAGGTAGGAAATGACCGACATCTCGCCCGTGTTGTGGACCTTGTACATGCGTCGAAAGTCTGTAATGAGCGACACTCGTAGCATGAGCGTCGTCGTTATCGTCAGGACCTTGAACACGTCGACAGCACTTTCGTAGGTGCTCATGAGGTTAAGAAATGGAAGTGGCCCGATCGACTGCAAATTCAGATATGACTCTCGATCCAAGCCGTTTTTCTCCAGCTAAGCGTGCGCTCCTAAGCTGGAACAACTTGTTTCGGTTGCTATCAACGATTCTGGAAGCGTTAGCATGTTTAGCCATTGTCAGGAATGGTTCGACTGAGTGGAAGGAAGGGGACCGCAACAACGCGAGTCATTTTGTGCTTGATCGTTTCGTTTTTTTCTTTTTTCGCTTCATGAGTTAGCGTTACGTTGTCTTGGAAAAATTTTGCATGCATTTTTAACGGTCTCCATCATGTCTCTGACCACACGCGAGCGTGCTTAAGGGCACGTTGAGAGTCAAGAGACACGTTTGTATACACTGGCTGGACGTTTGTAAAAGACAATGTAATGTAATGGCCAGACTTGTTTAAGTAACACAAGAGTCGTCAAAAGCTCTCTAAATCTCGAGTTAAAGATGACTTCGGGTTGCCTCAGGGTACTTTGGAACAAGGGGGTGAACGATATCCCACAGGGTGATAGAAAGCGAATAGATATCCACGTCCAGGTAGAACATCTCAGATGTTTTATAAAAAGGCGTTTGGTGTAAGAAGCCTGCACTCATCAGCGAGGTGCACATGCGATAAGCCTCGGATGCTGTTTCCACAAATTCAAGCTCAACCATGCGCTGCATAAGATCTTTTCCTGTGACCATGGATGGTGTTTCATCATGAGCAGCTAGATCCAGAGCAGCTTGTGCGCTAACCTCCTGTTGAAGCGTCTCGAGCACCGCAAGAATGTACGTCGCGGAGGGTCGGCGTTCTGGTTGTCGATGCCAGGCATCGGAAAATAGTTGATGCAATACCGGATGCAAAGCTGGGCTGATGGGAGTCCTTTATCCATCAAGCACACGTGATCATGATCACGTGATCAGTGGATTTAGGGTTCTATCAGTGGATTTAGGGTTTTATCAGTGGATTAAGGGTTTTATCAGTGGATTTAGGGTTTTATCAGTGGATTTAGGGTTTTATCAGTGAATTTAGGGATCGTCTAATGGCGTCTCTAATTTTCCGCCACAGGTTCGTAAAGATGATAATGGAAATGATTTAACTAGACCTAAAGATCGTGCTGCGCATTGGCATTTCCCCGTCACACCTTGCACCTGTTCTATTAAATGCCGAGATCAAGTTCCCTCTTCGAACACTACACAAATATAGCCGAAATTATTCGGCGTACTACCGCCTATTTCATACGCTTTACACCGTCAACTTATAGGATCTCAACAGCTCAAGTTGTTCATGCCCTTTGACCATCTATTTCCTTGAGGTGGGTCAATGACGCGTAGAGCAAAGTCTTGACGGAGAATATCATTAATTGCATGCGCCCGTATCACATCGATGTGAACGGCAGCATTAGAGAAGCACGCGGGGATGCTGCCGCCGGACGCGGAAAAGATGTTAAACTAGAACGCTCGCCAGGTTGGAATCTGGATCGAGCCGAGCGTTCTACGGATATATAGAGACCTTTTGCGTCTTTGAATCGTACAAAAAAGCTACCAGTATACAAACTGGTTAGGGCAATTTATAACCACTATATTACAGAAGGGAATTGCTAACTTACATACCGTATGTATCGTGCATAGCCGCTTTGATTGGCTGTTTTCAGCCTGCAGGGCTTAAGGTTTGGGGTTTAGGGGGGGATGTACGATATACGGTATGTAAGTTAGCAAAACCCATTACAGAATTGTATGCGCCTTCTTTTCTTACAGATGAATAACTACCAACCTCGTCGCAACTTCTTTACTGCCGCCAGAATACTCAGGAACGCGAACATTAAATATACGTGTGGAGCTCTTACTGTGGAAAAATGTGGTATTCAGATGCATGAAACCATCGAGAGAACCGAAAACTTTCCAGTAATCGATGCTTGCGCAAGAACCCCAAGCGTTTCAGTGCCTAAGGTTGTAAGAGATAGCTTGCTCCAGATAGTCAAGATAAGAGAAAAGCAAAAGTTTTGTAAAATTTAATGGCATTTGTGTTACTAAGAAAAACTAAGTATCTTAACTAGGATACTATACGCCGGCCTACTATAAATTTGTAAAGAATTTCAATTCCAAAACTCAAAAAAAATTGACGTCAATTTCCAACATTCATTTCAAACATATTACGGCATCAAATCAAACCTAGTTGTCCTGTTTGGTGCGCAATCCTAAGTGTTTCGACGTTTAGATCAATAGTACGCTACCGCTTTTGTTTTTTACGAATTCTTGAAAACCTGACGTATCCTTCAACCGATGGCTGTGGCTACAAATTCCGCTTTTGTGATCGAAAATAATACTGAGCTCGATTTCTTACAACTACCCATTCGTCCACTTCGCCACCTGTGGACGCTTGATCTACGACGATACATTTTGTACTTTTGATTATGATGATATCCAACAGCTAATTCCCCGTTACCCGTTAATGCCATGGTAGTCCACATCCTACCATCCAAAGCTAATAGGACAGAAGCTAGATCGATTCATCGCGCAAAAGCGTGATCCGCACAGTTATTATGACTCAACACAATACCAGCCCAAAGCCTATATTGATTTCAATCTAATAAATGCTACCCGCCCGACCATCCACCCACAATCTCGTTAAATCGCATTTGAAGACACTCTTGCTGTCTCCTCTGTTGACTAAGAATTGGAATTCAGTTATGCACAGGTGGGCGTATTTCGTCAATCCCAACTCTTAAGGCTTTGTTTCTTTTCGTCCAGTAGCACGGAGGACAGCAAATAATATACTTGGTCGCGTGTACCTTGCAATATACAGTAAAGTACTAACAAGCGAATGAAATCTTTAATCAAAGGGTGATTTCTCTGGCAACAATTATTTTAATTCTTCGTACATTTTCAACTCTAAGTTTGGAGGTTTTACTGAATTGCGTCTTTTGAATCATTTTTACCAACTTTCGCTAATTATGTATTCTTGGTCGACAGTATTATCAGTCCTCCGGTCTTTACGCTCAAAAATTTCTCCTCATTGCCTAGATCTTCGTTTCAACAAACTTCATGTCATTGAAAATTTTCCACATATGTCCCACAAGTTCCAGTAACTAACAATCATCAACGTAAATTCCATCCAAACTGTTCCATTACAGTCCATGCGAACAAAAATGCTAGTGTCCGTCAAAAATGTACGAAACCGCTTTGTCTCGATGGACAACTCGTGCACAAAAATGCTAGTTTCCGTCAAAAAGTGTACGAAATCACATTGTTTCTATCAACAACTCGTCACCGACGGACTGCTTGTTTCAACACGTTGATTTTTTTCGTTTTTTGCGTCATGAAGAGGGCGGGCCCCATATGAATCTTCTTCCATACAATCCCACGAGTCTGATTCCATCTGGTCACCTGAGGTCTCTTCTTTCTTCGCCGATAGTGGGAATGAAACCCGTAGCATTCTTACGTATGACGATCATCCTGATCGGCTTCGACTGGGAGGTCGCCCTGATCTCCTTTTCCTCCGATACTGGACCATCGATTTCACATCCATCCGTGTATGGCAGACAGTAGCCTGGTATTGTTACCACGGTAGGCAGTATTTATCATGAGGAAGAAACAGGAAAATGGAAATTAGGTTTATAAAAAAATTAAATTATTTGAAAAATTTTGAATGTGATTTAGAAAATGAGATTGAATCATTAAAAGCTGAGTTAGGTAGATCCAACCAAAATATTCCGAAACAACCGGATAATACAAAATTTTGGATTATCGGAGGCATTATTTTATTTATTTTTATGTCAGAGGAGCTCTTCTGACTTGATGACGGAGCACGTTCGGACGTTTACCGTCCGAACGCAAACGAGTTTTAACATTCTTGGTCGGATTTCAGGAAACAGTTGTTACTGCGGTAGAAAGACGATTCTAAATCACTTCAATGTTGTCGGGAGCTGGTGAGGTTTAAAAATGGGCTGGGGACATAAACTTGCGCATGAATGCCTGTTGGAAGTTCCCGAATTCTGCTCGCTCCAGTGTCAAAATCGAGTTTTTTGTGCGTTTGGTCCTACTTCATCCATTTTTCTTGTGACATTTTCGTCTCCTGTGATATTTCCATATTTATTTCCTAATGTGCTTTAGCTTTTTCCTTCGGGTAGCGACTTAGTATGTCTCCGTGATGGACTGGTACCTTCCGTATCCATATCTGATCCATAATCAAAATGAAGTTGGAACTGTTTATAACCGCTGGAAGCGTCATGCAACAACAAATTTTCACCAAAGTTTATCGACCGCCAGGAGATACCAGTTTTCCTTGGAGCGCTCGACAGTATTATCTTGATTTTGTAGACCCATTAGGTTGGCAAAATTTGCTTCATATTATTTCGACTCGCAATTTTCCTGGCTCCAATGCCTGCTTACAACTTCAACTTGTTAAACTTTTTCCTTGTAGTCCTTTTCGTAACTCATGGGCTCAGGTAGATGCATGCTTTCTGCTTTAGACTCGTGGATCAATACAGTTTCTTCAGAATTTGACCTAAAAACATCATTTTGCTTGCTGTAACATACAATTTGATATTTAGCTTCTTTTCCCAAAAGCCACCGCTTAGGGTGTTGGTAATGTTGTGCCTTAACATCCTCAGTTCACTTTCTTCTTAGACTTGCGCTTGTTTTTCTGCTGTCTTTCTGGTGCGTAATGCTTTGCGGTCTTGCTTCTTTGCCACATCTTATCCTTGCTCTTTTCATAATCTGCGCGCTCGTTTTCAAGGCACTCCAAATCATCTTCTTCATCGTTTCTTGTTGGATTTGTCGTTAAATATCTCGATATGAGTCACATTGTGTGTAGCTGTTACCACCCTGTCTTTTAGCAACAAACTTTTCTACTTCGTCATTTTTTCAATCAAGAAATTACTACTTTAAAAACTCCAAATTTCTATTATGAATGGTGCCAAAACCACAATATCACCAACCGGACCCAAAAATTATTCACCTGACCATGTGAATGAGGGTCCTTTCTGTCCATCCGGTCTGCTTTGTCGTTCGATGCTATACGCCCAACTTGGCGCCTCACACCAGTTTCTTCCCGAAAAAGCGACGTTTCGAGTCATAAAACGTGTACTCGGCACCTTAAATCACATTTGGGTCATGCCAAAGTATCCAACATTCTTTGCTTTTCTCTCGATAACCAATGCCTTTATTCTGGTTGAGGTCATTATCGTCCTCGCTTGACCAGAAAGCTCGTATCATTTCGTAGTTCTCGACGTACGCAGGCGTTAGCACGGGAGCCTCGTTGTGATCCAGGGGGCGACATGTCGGGACTCGACACTTGTGAAGGCTTTTCCCCAAGCCTTGTAGGAAAATAGAAAACACAACACACAGTAGTGCTTGTGCACACAGATCTTATACTACCTGGCCTGACTGTTCTGCCAGGTAGGATCTCGGAAACAGAAGACTTGCGCGCGACGTGTGCCACGCGGACCGATAAGACGCTTAGAGTGATAATTGAAAAGTGTTTTATGTAAAGTTACATTAAATACAAGCATACTAAACTGTATACTTAAAGTAACCGCAAATATATCCACCCATTTCAGCCAATGGGGTTTCATCATCTTGGGGAGAGGTAGAAGACAGAATGGCTCCAAAGAATTCCAACAAGCGTTCCTTCCAGACGCTTCACATAATCAAGTCGCGCGCCCAAGTCTCACTTCGCGCGACTGCCTTCCATATACGGTCGTCCCTCGGATAAATCATATCCTGATAACTCATAACCTCAGATAACTCGTAGTATTTGCGTTCCACCGTGCCCGTTCTATGGCCTATAACTCATAACTCAAAGCGCATAGACTGGCTGTAAATTATGAGTTATCTGAGGGAGTTTTTTTTAATTTGGGGCTGCCTAAACCAATGATTGAGGGTGCGTTGAATGGTGGTAGCAATGCGAAGGGACATCTGAAGTTCACTTATGCGCCTGTGGAACGCCCGATCAGCTGGGCTGGACAAATCAAAAAGAGAGGCAGTAGTGAAAGGGCTATCAGCTTTTTTTCCTTGCTTATCTCCACCACCTCCACCTGCTCCTGTTCCTCTTCGACCTCCTCTGTCTGCTGCACCAGTAAGATGATTCCCTCATCAGTAAGCTCCACATGGGCAGTGTCAACCTCCTCTACCGGATTCAGTAGGTTGTTGATGTCCATTGAGTTCTTCAGACAAAGCCTCTGAATGGCATCAAGCAGCTCTTTCTCAACACCACGCTCCTCATCACTGACCTCCAGCTGAGGTGTATCTTCAAACAGGTTGGTGTCGCGAAAACAGTTCGCCACTGTTTCTGCTGCGATTTCCTCCCAGACAGCTTTGCTCCACTACATAGCAGTCAATTGGTCAACCTTGTAGATTTTACGCTCTTCCCGCTCATCACTATCCACGGCATTTAGAAGATGAAAAAGGGGGTAGTGCCGTTTAAATGCCTAGATTATTCCTGAATCCATTGGCTGGATCTTTGACGTGCAGTTGGGCGGGAGAAACTGGACAAAGACATGCTCCAGCTCAAGACCGTTGGTGACATGAGAGGATGCATTATCCAGCAAAAGGATGATGTTCCTGTTTTTGGCCTAGCAATATAATACATTTAGCTTCCAAGGGAGCTGTTGAAAAACAAATCAAAATTTTGCTTACCTTCATATCAGCTTCGAGATGCTTCAGCCACTCCTGAAAAAAGATACCCGTCATCCACGTTTCTTATTGTGGCGATAATAGAAGCCCGATTGCTTCCCAGAATTGCGCTTAAAGCAGCGAGGTTTGTTGGCTTTACCAATGAAAAACGGCTTCAGCTTCTCATAGCCGTCTGCATTTGCAATTAAGGCAATTGTGATCTGGTCTATTATAAATTAAGTAAGTCATTAGTGAAATATAGAAGGTCAGAAACTGTGAAAAATTGTTTACCTTATCTTTCTTGAGTTCCTCAATGCTCTGCTGCGCAATTGTCATTTCAGGAACCATGCTGTATAAGAATCCTGAAATCAAAGATTAGCACGCGTCCAAGAGTTTCAAATTCAACTGCACTCGCCAAACAATCCACATACCAGTTTCATCCATGTTGAAAACATCTTTCAGTGGATAATGAGCTATGATTGTTCTCAATCCTGGTAAGGCATAATCAATTGCCTCCTGGTCTGCTGAACCACTCTCCCCATGGATCTTAATGCTGCGTATCTTTTTCCGCTCCTGGAAGCGCTCCAAACAGCCATTGGTGAATTTGATTGTGTCTTCCAGAATGCCAAGGTTCTCAGCAAACCTTTTCGCTTTAACTTTTATAAGCTCTCCACTAAGAGCAACCCGCCTTGTCTGGCACTGAAGTACCCAGGTTGACAATGCTTCTTCAAGCTGCGGGTTCTTGGCAACACGTGAGAGCTTGGCGGCAAGATCAGCCTCACCCAATGACTTCAACTCGGGACACTTCTTGAGGATGAGCGAAACACCAGATTTGGTGATCTTGATGACAAACTCCTTGTGTGGTGAAGTGGAGTCCTTATTTACAGCATGAAGGTGATCTGCGGAATTTATTAATTCTTGGTATATTTTATCTCGCCAAAATCTACTGTGGTGAAGTGGAAGATATATTTACAGTATATGAAAGATGGATTATGGTAGTTATCAATTCTTGGTATGTTTTATTGACGTACTCGTTCATGACGGAGAAGGAGTACAAGGATAAAAACAAACAGCAAGAAGCGTTGGATTTTGTCAAGAAAGCCTTTGCCGAATGTCCAAGCTACAACGCACTGATTGCAGCGTTTTACGAAGTGCAGAAAGACGTGCGTTCAGATCCATTTCTACGCGTGAAAGACTTTGCACTGGTTGCGAGCAAGTGTGTACTGAATCCTGGTACACCCGTGTCTCCCACGCTATCTCGACCAACCAAAGCATACGCGGCTGTGTTTGATCGTTTTGAAGGGAAACCATTCACGTGCGAATACAAGTATGGTGGTGAACGCGCCCAGATACACATCCTTCCAAATGGAGAAATTGCCGTCTTCTCGCGCAACTTTGAGAACTCGACGGAGCAATTTCCTGACGTCACGATGGCCATCGCTGACACTGCAAAAAGGGCGCTGTCCATAGCTGTATCGTTGATGCAGAGGTCGTTGCTGTTGATCGTGCTACGAACAAGCGTCTGCCATTCCAGATTCTCAGTACGCGCTCTCGAAAGAACGTAAAAGTTGAAGAGATTAAGGTTCATGTATGTA
>CM047585.1:14129821-14145644 GCA_026184515.1 Peronosclerospora sorghi
TGATCCTGAATGTTCTCAAGTGGTTAAGTATTTTGATTTTGGATGAGCGATTTTGACCAATCATCAGCAATCTGCGACGGACAGATCGCGACGGCCAGATCGCGATGTCAAAACTGATCAATCAAGATTCAGAGGGTGCGACGGCCAGATCGTGATGTCAAATCTGATCAATCAAGTTCCATAGGGTGTGACGGCCAGATCGAAACGGCAAATCTGATCAATCAAATTACAGAGGATTGCGACGGCCCCAGAGTCCAGTATTGAAGTCAGCGCTGAAGTAACCAAGAAGTAGTGGGTGAGAAAAGTGATTAACTTTGATGTAGGAGTTGGTAACACTTAATAGAACGAAATTTCCCCTGGACTACGAAGATCTCTGTCGGCCCTCAAAAACCTTTCTTTTTTTAACTCTATACAAAAACCAAGTGTAACACAAGGAATTCGGTGAGCGCAAGCCCTAGTGAGTGGAGCAGCAGCCATTGAAGTGCGCTAGTGTTGGGGCAGCCCGTGTTGACAAGAAAACGTCTCGTACAGCTGCAAATAATTCCTCAGCACTGACGGCACCATTAAGGGGTCAACTTAGTACTATATGATATGATATCGTTTTTTTCCAATCACGTGATGCATGACCGTTCACGACATGACCCTTCACGACAGTCCTGGATAAGTATGCAATACCGGTTTAGTATCTTATGTACCTGGTGTGACATTCACTGATTGGCTGGAGTGAATCAGGAATCCGATATACTTAGTCTTATATAAAAATAAGTGGCTTAGAGGTAGCAACCAGTTGTGAACTAAGGACCTAAAATATACTTTTGCATTTTGTCAGTAATAGCTTAAGTGCCGTTTTATCAGGTTATGAGCCCAAGCCCCGCCTTCTCTGCCGCCAGCAACGACTCCGACTACGCCTTCTTCATGGACGCCACCAACGCTCGCATCAACAAGTTCGACGGAACGAACTTCCATACGTGGAAGTTCAAAATACAGATGGTGCTCGAATAAATAGATCTGTGGGAAGTCACAAGTGGAGAAATCAAGCTGGAGAATTTGGCTAATTCGCTGGATCAATTCGGGTTCAAGTGCAAGTCAAGGAAGGCACTGTCAATTATCTGCCTGGCGCTAGAGGACTCGCAGCTGCCATTGGTTCGCTCGGCGTCTGGAGCGCACGATGCATGGTCACGACTTGAAGGTCACTTAGAGAAGAAGAGCTTAGCTAACAAGCTCTTTCTTCGTCGTCGTTTCTTCACGGCCAAGATGGAAGATGGAGATGATGTACTTGCACACATCAACAAAATGAAGACTTTGGCGGAGCAGCTTGATGCGGTGGACGCTCCGGTCACTGAAGACGATTTAGTTATCACGCTTCTCGCGAGTTTGAGTGAATCCTACGCGTTCCTGATAACTGCATTGGAGTCGAGATCGGACTCGCTGTCGTGGGAACTCGTTACGTCTCGATTGTTGCCTGAGGACATGAAGCGGAAGGAACAAGGTGCTGGCATTGATGGTGCTGCGCATGGTCAAGGACAAGCGTTTGCGACGATGGAAAATGGCCACAGTAAGGCTGGTACCGCACCAGCGAAGACCACAAGCGCATGTCACTATTCTGGTAAGAATGGACATTGGATTGCGAAATGTCTAGTGCGTATTCGTGAAAATGCCGAACGACAACGATCACAGCGCGCCAACGTCGCAGAAAGTGAGGACTACTCTGGCGACTACCTGTTTTCGGTTGGTGGGAGCGCGTGCGTCACCAAGTCGAGTTATGTATGGCTGTTTGACTTTGGTGCAACTCAGCATATGACCCACTCCAAGGAATTTATGAAGAATTACTAGGTCATGTCTCCAATTGATGTTCATCTGGCGGACGATGGGATCGTTCAAGCTGTGGGAACAGGCGACATTACAATGACGATGACAACGCCACGTGGAATTAAGAAGGGTGTGCTGACGTCTGTATGGCACATACCCAAGCTTTCTCGCAATCTGTTTTCCGTGGGACGCTTTACGAAGGACGTTGGTCCTGTCATCTTTGAGCACGACGGTTGTTTTGCGGAAACGAAGGGTATCCGCTGGAAACTTGACTATTGTGAAAGAAAGGGTCTGTTCAAGCTGTGCATGAAGCCAATTCAAGTACAAGAGGCCAATGTGACAAGATCGTTGGGATGCCATGGGGACACCACTTCGTACCTCTGGCACCTTCGACTTGGTCACATGATCCATTAAGGTCTTGAAACCATTGTCAAAAAGAAATATGGCATTGGTATTGGACTTACATCGGTGAAGCAGTGGGAGGCATGTCGTGGTTGCGCACTGGGAAAGCAAACACGTGCAAGCTTTCAGTCAAATTCCTCCCATCGTGCCACAAAGCTGTTAGAAGTTATTCACAGCGATGTGTGTGGACCGATGCAGACTGCAACGTTCAGTGGCATGCGATTCTTTGTCACTTTCATTGACGAGTACTCACATTTTACCATAGTATATTTTCTGCGAAACAAATCAGAAGTCGCAAGCAATTTTGCCACTTTTGTCGCCTACGCGGAGACTCAGACTGGTAAAGTCGTGAAAGCTCTTCGCTGTGATAATGGTGGCGAGTATTCGTCTGCCAAATTGAAATTTTCTTGCCAACGCCGTGGTATTGTGCAAAAATTCACGCCTCCATATACGCCCCAGCTTAATGGAGTGGCTGAGCGTATGAATAGGACGCTGGTGGAATGTGCTAGTTGTATGCTTGAACATGCAAAACTATCAAATGCGTATTGGGGGGAGGTAGTCATGACTGCCAACTTCTTACGCATTCGGTCTCCTACGCGTGGAATCTTGATGGAACAGTAACCCTATGAAGTGTGGTTTGGAATAAAACCTGTTTTGGCCAACGTAAAAGTGTTTGGCTGCCATGCGTTTGTGACGGTCCCAAAAGAAAAACGTACTGAGCTCGATTCTCGGGCCCAGCTCTGCCGTTTTAGTGGGTATTCGGAGCATGAAAAAGCATAACGATTTAAGAGCATGAAGAGTGGTCGTGTGGTTATTATCCGTGACGCAAAATTTCTTGTAGATGTGTTCGATAGTGGAAGTCGTGATGATAGCTGTGATGAAGATGATAATGGAGACAGTGGGAGCACAGATGAAGATTCACAAGGAGATGATCAATATCAAGATACTGAAATGGATGAGGACAAGGATGACTCAAGCACCAAACGACACTTTCGCACACAGTCGCTCGAGGACGCCACGGAGACTCCACGTGCAAAGCGCTATGCTCAGCGCAGAGGATTTAAAGGCCTCGCTGAAAACGGCAGTAAACGACATCAACGGACGCAATCGCTTGAGGAGTCAGCAGAGCTTCTCACTGCCAAGCGCTCGACCCAGTACAAAGATCAGCGTGGACCTGACGAGATGTCAGCTTCCGCAGAATATTTCGAAGCTGCGTATGTCGTGGATTAAGGGGGAGAAATACCGACCACATACCAGTCGGCGATGGAATCCAGCGACGCTACTGAATGGAACAAGGCTTGCGACTCGGAAATGGTGTCACTAACCAAGAACAAGACGTGGGATTTAGTGCCACTTCCGAAAGGACGCAAAGCGATTGGAAACAGATGGGTTTTTCGAGTCAAGAAGAACCAGGACGATGAAGTCGAACGCTACAAAGCGCGTTTGGTGGCCAAGGGATTCGCACAAAAGTATGGCATTGATTACGAGGAGACCTTTGCACCAGTGGCAAAATTTACTTCAATTCGAGTATTTCTTAGTCTCAGTGCCAAGTATGGTCTTACGGTGCATCAAATGGATGTAAAAATGGCTTTTCTTAATGGACTTCTTGAAGAAGACATTTTCATGGTGTAGCCTGATGGTTATGTCGATGAAAGTCATCCCGATCATGTGTGCAAGTTGAAAAAGTCACTTTACGGGCTCAAGCAGTCGCCAAGAATGTGGAACAAGACAATTGATGACTTTAAGCTGCAACTAGAGTTCACGAAGTGTGCATCGGACCATTGCGTATACACCAAGCGTACTGCTCAAGCTATGATTTTTTTGCGCTTTACGTTGACGACCTGATCCTCGCAAGTAGCAGTATAAAGATGCTTCAAGAAACAAAACGAGCACTAAGCCATCGATTCGAGATGAACGATATGGGTCAGCTCAGGTACTTTCTATGCATGGAGATTAAACAAGACACGGCGGCTGGAACGGTTTTGATACTGCAGACCAAGTTCGCGAACGACATTATGGAAAAGTTCAAGATGGCACATTGCAAACCAGTCCTAACGCCACAAGATCCCGGCCTCAAGCTGACAAAGTCCATGTGTGAAGGTGGATGCAAACACAAAGAGACCATGGCTGGCGTACCATATCGCAATTCTGTTGGGTGTCTTATGTACCTCATGGTCGGCACACGTCCAGATCTGACAGCAGCAGTTGGAGTTTTAAGTCAATTTGCAGCGGATCCATGCCCGACTCATTGGCAAGCTCTTAAGCGTGTTTTCCGATACATTCAAGGAACGAAGGATTTTGGTATCAAGTCTCAAGCACGTTGCAAGCACAGCCTTCAAGGATATTCTGATTCAGACTGGGCCGGGGATGTCGAGTCAAGACGAAGCACAAGTGGATACGCCTTCATGATTAGCGGCGGTGTTATCATCTGGAGAAGCAAGAAACAGCGCACGGTGGCTTTGTCTTCCACTGAAGCAGAATACATGGCGCTTTCAGAAGCTACCCAAGAAGCGGTTTGGCTCAAGGCATTCATGTGTGAGCTTGGTGAGATGAAGCATGACGAAGCGGTCAAGATTTACGAAGACAACCAAGGCTCGATAGCACTGGCCAAGAATCCCGAATTCCACAAGCGCACGAAACACATTGACATTCGCTACCACTTTGTGCGTAAAAAAGTGTTGGATGACCAAGTTGTTCTCGAGTACATTCCGACGATTGAAACGCTTGCGGATATCCTGACCAAGGCCATTCCTTCGGCCCAATTTTGTGTTCTTCGCAACAAACTTGGCATACACGAAATAAGCGCTGTCGAGTCGAGTGGGAGTGTTGACAAGAAAACGTCTCGTACAGCTGTAAAACATTCCTCAGCACTGACGGCACCATTAAGGGGTCAACTTAGTACCTGAATGATATGATATCGTTTTTGGCCAATCACGTGATGCATGACCGTTCACGACATGACCGTTCATGACAGTCCTGGATAAGTATGCAATACCGGTTTAGTATCTTATGTACCTGGTGTGACATTCACTGATTGGCTGGAGTGAATCAGGAATCCGATATACTTAGTCTTATATAAAAATAAGTGGCTTAGAGGTAGCAACCCGTTGTGAACTAAGGACCTAAAATATACTTTTGTATTTTGTCAATAATAACTCAAGTGCCTTTTTATCAGCCCGGAAAAGCCTTATGAAGTGTACCCCAAGTGTGTTTGAGTGATTTGTTGGTTTGGACGGAAATATTAAGTACCCGGGAAGTAAAACAAGGAGGACTGGATTATTACCTCTTTGTGTTGTTAATTAAGTGGAATTATAATAATTTTCAACCCCTTCACGACACTTGCTAGCCCAAGCTGCAAGGGCAGTCTGGGTTATGGTCGGGTTCTTGGCCTTATGATTGCAAATATCAAGCCTCTGGCTGTTGGTAAGGCGTATCTGAGACATAGCTTTAAGGCAAGAATAAAGTTAGTGAAGTCACCTGGAACACAACTCTGCAGTATGAGACACGTGAATCTAAAACTAAAGGATACCGTTTTGTTTTCTCATACTTTTTTCTACTTCTGGCGATTTTCTATTGTTTTGTTTTTGTTTTATGTTGTTTGGGGTTTTGTTTTGGGTTGTGTGACCTGTGTGGGTGGGTTTTGTTGGTTTTCTACCAAGAAAAAATTTAGGGTCAGCCTGCGGTCACACTCCTCCTTTGCTCCGGTCACACCCCCCCCCTCCCTTTTATGTGAGGTGTGTGTAGGCTCTTCCCATAGGTATTTTCACCACCAAAAGCAATGAGAAGAAGCGCGTAGGCGTCGCCATTGGGGAATTTGTACGTTTATTTTTTGCTTCAAGTCGTTTTACCATAGCTTCTAATAACTTAAGGGTGTGTTAGGTGCTGGATTTGTCCGTACTAGAGATGGAAGGCTATTTTATAGGGTTTGACGCCGCCTGCTTCTATGAGGTGAGCCCGTAAAAAGATCTATGAGTGATCTTTCTTTCCACATATAATGACAAATTGTTCTCCACTCGTCGCTCAATGGATTTATGGCACTAGGACCTGGGGTGTGGTCAACAGCGCGCTATACTGTCCAACAACTGCTATCAGCCGACGAGTCTGCATTACGTGACAATGATGAACTTCGACAGCGCGCACTGATCCCCTAGGAGAGTGTGCGCATGCATCTGCCCGCCAAG
Organism: Peronosclerospora sorghi; assembly: GCA_026184515.1. Taxonomy (NCBI): domain Eukaryota; phylum Oomycota; class Peronosporomycetes; order Peronosporales; family Peronosporaceae; genus Peronosclerospora; species Peronosclerospora sorghi. Next base: position 14,136,214 of record CM047585.1, read on the forward strand.
AGATCGGCTATTACACAGACTTCTACTCTTCTCGCGAGCACGCTACCAATGTCGGTCGCATATTTCGTGGGGAAGACAATGCGCTGCAGCCAAACTGGTGCGTCGGGTAGTTGACTAGCATGACTTGTTCATCTACTGACTTACAACGCTCTGTTTCTATGAAATTAAAGGCTGCACTTACCCGTCGTTTAACGGGGTTACATTTGAGTTACATTTAGTGTTGGTGTACATGAGTACACTACGGTTGAGGTCAGTATTGACCGGTTTGAAAGGTTTTGAATCATTGGTTATTTTAACCAATCAGGGCAGGGGCCCTTGGTGTGGTGGTGTGTCAGCCATCCACGTGTCGGTACACAGGTGTGTACACTACATTTTAGCTAGGTACGAATTTGGAATATTTTACTTAGTATTACATATAGTTTATATTAGTTTAAATTAATTTAGGCTAATTACATATTAAATATATTCAGTTTACATTTCACTCTAAAGTGCAGACGCGCGACCTCGACCGGTCGCGCCTGCAGTGAGTGTCGTAGGTAAGAGGGAGACCTCCCTTTACTTACACCCCGTAAATGGAACACAGCCGTTAAGGCTAATTAGTAAACCAACCCGGGAATCTTGGCCCCGAGTAGGAGAGCTCTCCTACTAAGCCCTTTATAAGGGCGTATCGGCTAAGTAGCGGTAGATACCGCTTTAAGGAAGAGTCTTCCTCTGTGCGCTAGCTGCACCGTGCGTATACGCACCGGCTACACGTCAGCTACCATGGACGCTCTTCATCGATCGTCACGTCGGGTATTGAAATTCGTCGTCCGTGCGGTAAGTTGCAGGCTGGCAAAGCTGATCCTTCGAAGGGCTCTGTATATGGGCCGTGCAATGTGCTCGACTTCGAGCTAGAGATGGAAAGTAACTCTACGAGGTGTCATTCACATGTTATGACATTCTAACATCGGTGGGTTCTCCACAGGCATTTTTCGTTGGACCCTCAAGTAATCTTGGCAAGCCAATCCCAATGGACAAAGCTGAAGACCACATCTCGGTGTAGTGTTGATGAACGACCGGAGTGGTAAGAAATTCTTGTCAATTTGAATTGCGATTGTCAAAGACTAACCCAATGCTAAACGTCATCCTGATAGCTCGTGATATTCAAAGCAGCATTAGAGCCATTCCGCTGCGAGCCAAGTTTTGGTCCAGTTCAGAAAAACCCAACGCCATTGCCGTACATCACGGACCCGAATTACGCCCATGGAACGTATGATATTAACCTGAATGTATGTCGTCAACGAGTAATTTGGTGATAAAAAAGTAGGTTGAATATTGCTAATAAAGAACTGTGGTTTTTCACGCAGGTATCCGTGAAGCCAGAGGGTAGTGATGAAGCGTATATCGTGACGAGGAGTAGCTTCCGCAATATGTACTGGAATATGAAGCAACAGCTTGTTCATCATACCGTTACGGTATCAGGGAATTGATCGGGACACACCCGATCAATTCCCTATTTTCAATTCACACCGTTCATTTCGCCCGAATTTACCGCATTTGGACATAAAAGGGAGGGGTTTGTGACCGTAGCAAAGGGGGGGGGGTGACCGCAGGCTGAACCAAAATTTATAACACTGTACTCGGATAACTCATAACCTCAGGTAACTCATCGGATTTGGCGCTATGAGTTATCCGAGGAACCACTGTATATCCACACGTAACCCTTACAACACATAAGAGAAAAAGTATACCCATGTGGGGGGCTACGTACCGTACCAACTACCGGTATAAAAAAGTGGAATGATACGTATTCTACCGGCTTACCGGTATAGCCCCCTCCCCGAAATTTTTAACGGAGCTCAGCCTCTTTTCTATTTTTTACTACCGTCTATTACTAATTCACAAACGGACATGCGAAAACGACGCTCTCACGTCATTGGCTGACGCGACAATTAATCCGACGACGCGCTAGAAGGGGACGCGGAGCCGGGGTACGCCGTAGCAAGACTATAGGCCCCTGCGGCATGTTCTCTCGCGACTTCCATGGGACTCATGGTGCGCACGGTCTGGAGACAGAGGCCACAGAACGCGACTTTGCGCTGCTCGAGCTCGAGGTCCGAGGCCACGAAGGTTAATTTGCGCTGGATCTTGCACGAGCGACAGAGGTACCCGGCACACAACTTGCACGTGCTACTTTCGCTCTTGCCGTAGTCGCCCAGTCGCAACTTGGACATGGGCGTCGTGCACGTGACACAAATACTGGCGCGCGTCGGCGTGCCCAGTTCTTTTGCGAGCGCGTATCGTTTCGCGAGTAAGCGCGTCATTTTCTTCATCTTGCTACAGTGGGCATACTTGAGCGTCGAGAGGTAATGGGACGCAATGCTTGAGAGAATAAACGACTTGGCCAGGTCCCCCACGCCGGGATCGACACAGCCCGAGCCGTAGAGGTCGATCGTGTCGGGCCCCAGTTGTCGAAAGATGCAGCACACGGTAAGATTCGCACGAATGCGACCCGGAAGGGCCTTGGTCTGTGGAAAATCCACCGAGTGGAGAATCATGACGCCGACACGTTCGCCACTGGTCAAGCGCACGATCTTGGTACACTCGAGGTAGACATAGTCGCGATTCGTCACCAATGCCGTCGACGCCAAGGGCAGATCGAGCTCCATCCACTTGACGGCCATGGACTGGAACGGCTCGTCCACGGTCGGGACCTCGAGCGACGCGAGCACGGCCCCGGCACTCATGTCCTCGACATACGTGGATTTGATCCGCATAGACTCGAGCGTGGGGTTCACGGCCCCAAACATACAGTCATCGACCGTTCCCCACGTGATGCCCGTCATGAGAAACTCGGGGTGCGTCGTCTTGCTGCCAGGGACGGGTGCCCGTCGCATGGGCTCGCGCTCGAGGTAGACGGCCGTATCGCCGCGTCGTTTAAGGAGTTTCCACTTTCTCGGATCGATCTTTGGGCCCACGGTCGCGAGGTAGGCTTCGTACTTTTCAACGTTTTCGTCAATGAAAGTGTAGGCAAAGTCTCGGAGACTCTCCTGATCGGACGTCGAGAGGCAAAGATCTGGAAACGGATTCACGACGAACCGGTCGTTGCCCATGACGTAGGTAGGATACGAGCGGTGAGAGAAGGGACTGGGTCGGAAAGTGAGAGAGAGAGAAAAAGCGAGAATGACACTCGCTCGTGATTAATCAATTAGAGGCAGGGCAAGGCGCAAACGCATGGGTACGCCCACCACGTGCTAAATAACAGAAGGGGAAGGTGCTAATCACGTCTTGATGCTAGCCAATGTTGTGTGGTTTGAGTTGACGAGTACATGTATAGTAGTATACTACTTTTCGGTGTGGTTTTTTTAGTGGCGCACAGTACTATACTAGTATGACTACTAGTACTGTAGGACCGGCTTATATAGTGGACATGGAAGTCCAGACGGAGCAAGGTGGTACGTCGATCTTCGGGTGGGCGTCACGTGGAGCCTGTCTCCTCCAATAGACCAATCACCAACCCTTGTTACGTCCATCAGCTGGATTCCTCAACCATCGATTAGCAACAGTTCCTTCAGGCTACTCTTCTTTAAAGCAGTGCTTTCGTCAAGGCATGACTTCTTCGTAGGAATAGTAGAGAGATGGCACCGTAATAGTAGACTTCGATCGTGTTCCTTCCGGTACGCACCGTGCGGTAAGTGCTGTGAATGGAAAGTCGTCTTGTGCTGTCAATGGGAAACCATCTTTACCATTTGGTTGACCTTGAACAACGAGAAAGCTTCTTCGAAGTACATGTATGACAGCGCTAACGTTCGTTACTACTATTAATACTTGTACTATCAGTTATTAATCCTAACGGTCTTGACAACATTGAGTTTATAGTCTAATGTAATTTTAAGATAAGTGACAAAGGCAAAACCAGAGTGATTCTTTGAAGTCTTCAAGCCCAAGAGTTTGCAGCTCATATCCAACAGGTTACTCGAACAAGCATACGGCTCGACCAGTCTATCGATTTTAGGTAAAACGGATTGTCTGGGCTTTAAAATTTATAAGTTGATGCTCATTCTCGTATCGTACCTTCATAATTCGAGGTTACAAGGCAGATTAATGTACATGAACAAGCCAGAAGAAAAGCACTCTATATGTATCCAATACAGCCTGTTGGGTTTTGCTAGATAACTACAATTTTTGTACCTCTTAGGTACCCACCACAAAACTTTTTTTTGAAAGGAACTTTACTGCTTACGGCATTGTGTCTAACGCATTCAACCCACACATTATACCCCACCGCCTCAGCACAGATAAATGCTGTGCAGCAGCTCCTCCAACGCTTCCACCGAAATGTTACGGCGTCGGGGTCAAAAATACCCCCACAAACCGATGCCTGCGTCACTTTGTCGTGTCGTCGTGAAAAGAATGCCACCGATTCCATGGAATACACAATGCATACACGCTAATGAGATTTAGGTCAGTAAATTTGGATTTGTCGTCGTACTAGTGGTAGGTTTGAACTCAGGAATTGTCATTTATCGAATAAGACTACCGAAACAAATGGTTGGCTGAAATATTTGACAGATATCCCGTTTTGTGTTACACTCCATCTTGTAATAAGTGGTGGTAAACGTCAAAAGTAAACTTTTACATGTACCTCTATATTATCGTTATTCGGAGATGTCAAATCAAGTATCCATTATGAAGCCTTGACATTTCACGCCATACTGTTTAACTATCAGCGCTCACATCAATTTGTGTCATATCCACTATAGACGCTCCTTCGGCTCTTGCACCGACAGCTATCCAACACTACTGTCACTCACCACTTCTTCAATGGCTTCTACTTACGAGGCCATACCGAGCGTGTTGGCTTAGCTAGTTCCAATAGTGATAAATCTTTTATCTTTCATCTTTACTTTAAAGGTTTCGAGATATACGCTTGTGACCGTGAGTGCGGAAACATTTGTGCAAGCTACTTAGCGAAAAGGTAACATATGTAAAGTTGCTGTGCATGGTTCGAATGGATGGAGTGTTGGGTAGTGACGGGATCTTGTGTTGGGGTTGAAGTTCCTCGATGAAACGTCGAAGCACAGATATCAGTGGCACCATTCTCTTTTCGCGATAAAATGTTGACGTATAATATTGCGTTTCGCCTTTCTACGTGCAAATCCAGTAAGAAAATAGAAACGAATGAACTTTGTCTCCAAGAAATCTCTAAGAATAGGGGCGCGCTGGAGCGAAACCAAAAAATGATAGAGCCAAACCAATCGCGCTCCCGATTTATTTTTCGGTTAAATTACTTCCTTTTTTGTCCAGTAGCAAGCCGTATCTATTATTGCGCATTCTAACAGATTGTAACATTAGCCAGGCCCGCAGTTTAGAGCCGCCGGCGATCTGTGTCGCCGACAACGTATATGACAAGTTTAGAGAAAAGTGGTGAGTGGAAAATTATGTGGGATCTATTGAACACAATGCAATTCACGATAGCGAGGACAGCCGTACGTTTCAACGAAATTCTGGAACGCATCCGTGAACTTGTTGGTCTCAAAGTACGTTGGCGGGACGGGCCACGGCTTGGCCACGGAATCCACGAGCGCTGGCATGGATTTATCATCGACCGTCGTGTGGGAACGCGTGACGGCATGACGTACACTCGCTAAGGCTTCTTTGATGACCCATCCTTCCGCACGGAGCATGCCACTCACATCAGCCGGAACATGTTGAGAGCATGATACTTTGCCTTTTCCTGTAGCACCGAACACTTTCATGACTCGATCGTCTCGGCCACGTCTCGACACAAGAGGACACAACTCTCTCGATTACGACGCAGAATGTGACTGCTCTGACTCAGTTCCCCCACATTGCTCTGGATCAAGTGGGCTATCGCCGCACGATCATCGATTGGTGATAAAGAGTAAAGTCTCGCGTGAAACGGATCGCAGATTTTGCGCAGTTTTTTCTCAATAAATGTGGACTGGAAGAAAATGACAAAGGCGTGCTTGACGACCGGCTGCCCATTGGTTGGATCAACTAATGGCTCGTCAATGGGTGAAAACCGCGTAAAGCAATTGCCGCGTGTCGTGCGAAAGATCATTTGCTCAAACTTGAGTCGTTCGTCCGCGGGAAAGACGCCCGTGACATTGCGAAAACGCAGCGTAAACGCGTCTTCTCTCGCTGTAATTGCAGCACTGGACTCGACAACGCTGTATCCTCCCGTGCGTGACGCCGTGCGAGATAAATTGATTGTTTGGACTTCAGGAACTACATAAAACAATCTCAAGTGAGTGCAAGACGAAATGAACAAGGCATGAATGCTTAATGAGAACCAAGACGACTGCTCGTTTTTTAAGGTAGCAGCTGTGCGGTAGATACTTGAAAACCCTCCCTTAAGAATCTCTTCCAGTCCTGACTCATTGCACTGCACCGTGAGGCTTCTCTCCACCACTCTCATAGTTTCTCATTTCGGTGGCACCGATACAAACATATACCGTACGGCTTGCTACTGGACAAAAAGGAAGTAATTTAACTGTAAAATAAATCGGGAGCGCGATTGGTTTGACTCTATCATTTCTTGGTTTAGCTCTAGCGCGCCCCCTAAGAATACGCTTGTCTGTTTGTCCAACAGAAAAAGCACCTTCCGCTAGCAGCCAACATTCTCCGCAGCACTTTACCGAGGTCTTCAACCTGTGGTGTCAAAACTATACAGACCCCATGTTCATCGCGTTGTGTGACACCTATGACGATTATATATGGGGGGTCTGGTGTCTCCCCGGTGGGGGCTGAAATGGAAATGCACATTTTCAAGTTGTCTTTCAAGCTTAACACATTTTAGTATTGTTTTAAGAAAAACTTATTTGCCCGGCACTCTTGCCCTACCCCTATTTCCATCCGTTCACCACCACCACCATCAATTTTCAATTTTCGTAGACTACGAAATTTAAACTTTGACAATGGAGCTCGGTGTATTCTCCGAACGTCAAGATCTTATCGTGGCTTTGAAATCCTATTATCTTGCAAAGGATGTTTTCGTAGTGCTTCACAAACATAGCAATCAACGAAGAGTTATCTTCAAATGTTATCACGGTGTTTCGTATAGGAATCCATTGCAACTGACCGAGGAATCAAGACAACAAAACACTGCAAGTCGCTTGCTAGGATTCCCCTTCAATGTTGTCGCCAAATCTTTGCACAAGGCTGTAAAGTAATGAGCGTCGATGAGACGATGAACATTGGTGGATACTCGAATGTACGGAGACTCACAACCAATGAAAAATCTGTTGTACGAGCACTTGCAGAGGCTGGATCATCTACGTCGAGTATTCTGTCATATTTGAAGAACAATTTGGGCAATCAATGGACCACTAGAACGGAGATTGACAACGAAAAGGCTGCTGAAAGAAAAGCGTTTCTGGATGGAAAATCATCTGTTCAAGCTCTATTCGAGATTATCACTAATGGGGACTTTATTTACGACATGAAAGTTGATGAGAACGTATCATTTAAAAGCCTCTTCTCTACACATGATTCATCAGCCAATTTGGTCAGACGGTTCTCCAATGTCTTTGCCATGGAATGCACGTACAAGACCAATCGATTTGGGATGACTCTGCTCGACATTGTGGGGATTACTGCTACATACGGAACCTTCAATGCAGGATTTGCCTTTATTCCCTACGAAACAGAAGAAGAGTATGTATTGGCACTGGAAGCTTTCTCAGTTGTTGCAGTACCAGACGTTATTGTCACTGATCGGGAATTTTCCTTAATGAACGCGATCTCGCGGGTGTTTCCCAGAGCTCACAACCTTCTTTGTGTTTGGCATGTGAACAAGAATATTGTGGCCAATTGCAAAAGGACTGCGTTGGATTCAAATTCTTTTGACGATTTCATGCAACAGTGGAACCAAGTGGTGCATAGAAATGATGTCCACGCTAACTGGACTGCATTTTTCCGGAATTGGATGCCTTCTAACAGGAATGCCCTGGATTATATAGAGCGTACTTGGCTCATATCAAGGGGAAGATCATAGGCTGCTGGACTGACCAGTATCTTCATTTCGGAACTACCTCAACTTCGCGTGGAGAAGGCAACCATTTTATGCTGAAAAAGTACCTGAAAATCGCCAATGGCGACCTACTTACGGTTTTGAAAAACTTGGAACACCTGCTCGCAGCCCAGTTCACGGATTTGAATGCTGCTATGGAGTCAGAGAAGATTTTTATTGCCCATCGTCATAAACTGGATTTTATGCATCCGTTTGTCAAGAAGATCTCTCAGTTTGCCCTCGACAAGATGCTTCGACAATATGAAAGGGTTACTCAAATTGGTGACAATGAGGCTTACGCTGATATGTTCCGAAAAATATGTGGGATTCCCTGCCAACACGTGATCATGGACAAAATGGAAGGAAGTGGTGGATTTGACTTGCATGACTTTCACTCGCAGTGGCATTTCCATCAGAATCCCATATTTACAGATAGTGGTGGTGCCTCGAATGAAGCTCCATTGTCACCAAGACGAAAAGAATAGCAGATGATTCACGAGAGCTTTATACAATGGGTGACGATCCAGTACATACTTTTCTAGCAAGGCTTAAGGAACCAAGAGACCTTCCTATTCATGCTATCTGCAATCCCGTTCGAGTTACCAGGAAAAAGAGCTGTCCAGCCGGATCAAAAAATAGGGCGAACACAAGAGACAAATCTGCGTTCGAATATGCCACAGACATCAAGGGTGGAAATTGTGGAATGTGGTGGAGCAAATGATCCAAAGTTTTTGACGCTTGATCAGGCGTTACCACGGCGCCCGGACTGCCGACTAACGAAGGGGGTCCTCCGGTTTTCCTTTGACTGCTTGTGTTCCTGCTCACACCTTGTGTTACCGACGGCTTGGGCGTGGGTCGCTCTCCAGGTGGCAGGGATGGCACGCACGCTGAAATTCCTTGTGGCAAGATTGAGTTGACTTGTAATGAAACGACTGTTGTCGATCAGGCTTGATCAGGCGCTAATAGTCGGTGAACAGGGCCTCTGGTCGTCGATCAGGGGGTGATCAGGGTGATCAAGGGTGATCAGGGCCAATAGTCGAAAATTTCAGATCGTGATAGGTCTGATCGGTCTGATCGGTCTGATCGATTTAGTCGATCAGGCACTAGTTGGCGCGAGTTGCGAACAGATGACCGCATGTTGCAGGTTGTAGAACGTCAATCTGGGTGGTGATAAGCGAAGGGGTACTTGATCAAGCAGCGGAAATCTTCACCACTTGATCACGGAGCCTCTTAGCTTAATTCGTAGATAGGATACCCCAACTACTTGTATTCTAAACTTAAACTGTAGAGGCGGGTCGATCAGCGACGGGCAGATCGACGGTTTCCACTAAAATCTACGTATAGTTCCCATGGGGCGCTTAGAGCAGCCTAACTCTAGGGGCCAAAAAACGTGGACCAATGGGGGAAGAGGTGAGAA
>CM047585.1:14145654-14197796 GCA_026184515.1 Peronosclerospora sorghi
CCTAAAACTACCAATTACCTAAAACCAACCAATCAGAACTGTCCATCCCTACGTACTCCGTCGACCAGTCGACCTGATTTATCTGTCGTCCGTCTCTAACCGTTAGGTAACTGTATCAGTTGTCGCGTCGTCCCAGATGCCCCGTCCATTTCGCCGCAGTTGTGCCAACAGTTGTACCAACTGTTGTGCTGACTATTGTACGAACTTTTCTACCGACTATTATACTGACCATTGTACCAACTATGGTACCGCAAAAAATTGTAGTATGCTTTACCACAGCCGCCCCTGAGCTGCGTCCCAGCAATACAGCGGTTGGTGCGGGGATCGGTCATGTCGTTGGCACCGTTGGCACCCATCCATCGCCCCTTCCTTTCATCGGGTCATAATCGATCATGTCGTTGGCACCGTTGACACCCATCTATCACGTCATCATCGGTTGCGCATCCGGCACCCATCCATAATCCCTTTCTCCCATCAGTCGATCAGGTTCGATCAGGCCGTTAGCATCCATCGATCGCCCCTTCTTTTCATGTTGGCACCCATCGATCATGACGCCGTCGATCATGTAGTCACTACTCGTCAATCATGACGCCATCGACCATGCCATTGATCAGGTCCTCATCGATCTGGTTGTCTCCGCATTTTCCTCATCAAGTCAATCCTGCAGAAGATCATGGATAGTTTCATCACTTGATCAGTCTATTGCTGATCGCGAGGAGATCAAGCTGTTCCGGTAAAAGATTGCGTTCCTGCGTGATCATGTCCGTTCGACGGTCAGCGATCTCCTAGCCGAGCTGAAGGCCGCTGAGGACACCATGTCAAACCAAGATGAGGCCATCTCCAAAAACAATCGTTTGATCATCGACCACCACATTCTCGCTATTCTCATGGCTTGAATCGGATTCTGAACCAGCTTCGCGCTCAATGGCTTACCTGGTTTCTTCTTCCACGTCGCTATCGAGCATTACTCGCTCATGAGAGGATCTTACAACAGTTCTTCGACCACATAGTTGGCGCGTCGAATCGATGCGTCCATGTTGCTGCTCGATTGCTTCATCCATCTGCCTTCTACTAGCTGTCATCCGCACACTCCAACGTAACGCCTCCCGATGACGAGTACTACGCAGTCGTCTTCGTCGTGGATGTTCAGGAGAAACGACCATGTCGCTGACTCCGTTTTCGCTAAGCCTCTCATTGCGCTGGCACTTGAAAAAATCCTCGTCGCTCCGGTCATATTCACTGGAAATCTCAATCTCCAACACGGGAGTATCGCGCTCTTCTGTCGCTTGTCTTCTTTGACCACGCGTGTCGTCAGCAAGATTCTTCATCCACATCTTTTCGTCCAACGCGCTCTCCCACGTTGTCAGGTTATCAGCATTAAGAAAAAAAACTGTCCACAAAGACCCAGCATAGCAAAAGATGCAACGGGACAGGAAAGCCCATTTTTGCTTGGATGCCTCGATTCATTCTCGCGTGCCACGTCAAAGAAAGCACGTAACCCCATCGTTTGGTTTAGTGCCTTAATGAGTGGGTTCGTCACAGATGCCACAGTGGCGATGCGACGATCGCACGAGCTTGGACATGGCTGATTGTTTCCTGTCACAGACGTGACAGACGACGCCTCGAGTCATTGGGGGCGAGAGCATGAGCTCGTGACTCGAGGAGCCTAAAATTTTCGACAAATGGAAGGACGCGTCGATGAGATCCAGCGACGAGTCGGTCGTGTCGTTATACGAGAGCTCCAGCTCGAACTCGGTCGCGATGAGTCCTTTTCCCCCTCTCCCTTGGCCTGTCGCTTATCTGCATACTGAAGCGCGAGCTTTGTGAGACGTTTGCCCTCGGCGCTCTCGACGGACATAGCCATGGAGAACATCATGGCACACGAAACGTTGCTCGTGAGGAACGCGGGCAGGCCGCCCCCTAAATCAATCGATCCCTTGGCATATACATCAATGGTCTTGGCTCCCGTCTGTTTACGATAGATGCGACACATGGCCATCTTGCCCCGGATCACGTCACTGTCTTCGGGCACGGCGAGACACGCTGGAAGGTCAATGAATTCGCGAGAAAGTAGCCATACCGTCGACCGCGTGCATCGATCCCCATGCCCGTGGCCTCGAGGTTGAACCAGTCGCGCTGTTTCACTAACCGGGCACCACCACTTGAGCGCAAGCTGTCGAAACGAATCGTCCTGCGATCCGTGATCGAGCACATTCTAGACGTTACAGTCCAGGAGCTTCTCGTGTAAATACGCTGCCGTCGCATGCATCTCGTCTCGATCTTTGGCGTGCATGCCATACAAAACGTCCTAGAGCATCCCGTCCACCGTGCCCACGCACTTGACCGTGAGCGCCTTGGACGCCTTCTTGCTCATGCACGGATCGGGCTTGCGCAGGCGATAGACACTGAGATCTTCGCGTCACTTGAGCAACTTCCACTCCTTTCTATCGGGCTCAGGCGACCCGAGCTGTCGAAATTCACACTCGTGCGCTAGTGTTCTTGACACAATACTGTGGACCAAGTGACGAAACGCTTCGGCATCCCCTTCCGTGTTTCACGCTGCATTTCATACACGCGGCCATGTGACAGACGCCACAATGACAGTGCGTGGCATGCGCAATCTTGGCCATGCTCGGGAGTTTGTCACAGAGGCCACAGCGACGGTTCGATACTTTCTCGGACGTCAAGCGCGTGCTCTCGTTCGGGTACGACTGCTTCATGATCGACACACTCTTGGTGCTCCGATAGGTAAAAAACGCGTGTCGAGATACACTCGGGAGAAGGCTCAATTCCGTCAAGGAGTTGGTTTCATCCGGGTTTCGAGCACTTCTGCGTGCCTGCAGATGTTCCAGTGCTAACTTCATGAGTCGCTTGACCGTGGCACTCTTGATGGCTTCGGCATTCGAGATCAGGAGCTCCTTGGCGACATTGTACGCCATAAACAACGGCAGCGCGCCGCCTAGATCAAAGAGTTATTTGCTATAGATAGTCACCGTCCGTGGCTGGACTTGGCGATAGATGCAGCACATGGTCACGGTGGCACGGACGACGCCGCTATCATGAGGTAAGGGCGTACATTGAGGTACATCCACACTACGTAGAAGATAGTAGCCATATCGCCGTCCTTGCGCGTCGACTCCAAAGCCCATGGACTCGAGCGTACATACGTCGCGATTGTTGACGACGCGCACATCTCGAAACGTCTCAGCAAGGAGATACTTGAGCGAGAGGTGCCGGAACGGATCGTCGTCCGGCACCGTCTCAAGTCCGGCCAACATATCGCAGTCGAGCGGTTTGTGTCCGAGGAACGTGAGCACGGCACTCATTTCACTGCGTGTTTTCTCATGCATGCCATACAAAATCTCATCGACTTTGCCTTCCATGGAACCGACACAAGGGACGTGCGGGAGTTTCGGGCCCACACGCGCGCGGTCAGACACGACACCATGGCTATGGCGCTTTTACACACGCAATTGATTGTGTTTCTTGAAGAGTTTCCACCACCTTTCCTCTTGCTCCGGTCTTCCCACGCGATCGTACTCGCACTCAAGAGCCAACGTTCGCGAGACAATGCTGTGTTCTAAATGACGAAAGCCTTCGACATTCCCCGGTCCAAACATTCGTTGAAAGATAATCGACGGCGTCTCGCGCTACACGAGTGGAATTGCATCGAGTTTCGACTCGAAACTGGGGCAACGAGGAGGTCGGCGCTTCGCCGCGTACTTTTCTCTTCGCGCTTTTTGCAGCAGTGGCACGGTCGCTCGTCGCTTGCGGACACGCTTGCGCTCCTGTTTTCGGGTGGTTAAATGGAACGACGCATCGCTTTGGCCATGCATTGGACGAGTGCGTCGCAGGGAGCTGTATCCTCCAGCGATTCCACCGCGCCACATGCATTTTACTAGTGAGTCGCAGTGGGATGTATCCTTCAGAGATTCAACCGCGCCACTCTCCGCACGAAGTTTGGCCTTTAACTGCGCAATCTCATCGCGATGACTGTGAGAAAGATCACGGAAGCGAGCAATCGCGCTCTCTTTATCCTCCAGAACATATCACGGAGGACTTGGCAGTCCCATTCCCACCACTGAAATTCTTCAAATTGCTGCCGGCGTCACTCGGGCGCTTCAGTTGCTTACGAAGGTCTCTATTGAGTGCATTCAGTAACGTTTTATACTTGTTCGATTCATCCAGCGCATGCAAAAAATGCTCGTACCTTGGCCAGATGTAGTTCGACGTGCGTCTTCTCGCTCGTCATGGTCGCGACACTCTCCGTCAGTTGCAGCACTTGGCTTTCTAATTTCTGGGCCACCACACGGTGCTGACTATCAGCGCGCTTGAGCTCGCGATTCCGCCGATGCAACACGTTGCACAGTTCCGTCATTTGCGACAGATTGCTCCGAAGCGTGGACGCTTCCACGAGCTCTTGGTGGATGGCAAGCGCTTGGATGCGCCACTGAGGTCACCCACTTTACTCTCCACGTGCTCGTTGCGAAGACCAGGAGACACGGCATCAGTCAGGGAACCACGACACACCAGTTTAGAGAGCAGCGCCAGATTCTTCTTTAGTGCAACCGACTGCTCGTACACCACTTGCTGCGTAAAGTGCACCAGCTTGTCCGTGGATTTCGCTTGCTCCACTAAAGTTGCCTCATCCAAATGCAGTTGCAGCGCAGCAGCTGATTTAAGAGCAAATACATCTGCATCATTCGTTCATTTGGTTGATCGATTGGTCCATTAAGGTTTCCGCTGATCGTGACCTTGAATAAGTTCATGATCGAATCGATCCATAAGAAATTCTTCAGTTCCTTCATAAAACGTCCTTGCCAGAATAGATTCTGATGGCGCCATACTTGATCGACTTTCGTCGCTCTCCGAACCAGGCGCCTTCAGCAACGCCTTCCGTCGGTCCGGGTAGTAGTATTTCAACACCGGTTTTCAATCCGGATCGTCATATACATATGTGATTGGCGGATCACAACTTGCGTTGTGATCCGCAGGGGCTCCCGAAGGATCCTTAGGAGGTGATTGAGGCTTTTCCTCCTTTATCTCATATCAGGATACCTCCCCAGGTCCTGATGATCAGCATTTACTTTCTTCTTCAGACATGACTATGGCGAACTGCCTTCCATCGCCACAACCACCTCCTCATTTTACACTTTAATCTTCAATTCTGCTTCCGCTTCCGTTTTCACGTCCCCATCAGCGTCATCTTGCGTAGAATCGCGGTAATATCCCGCGTCTCCCAAAGATCTGGACACGCGCTCCATTGTGGTGGAGCGGCTGATCAAAGTTTTTGACGCTTGATCAGGCGTTACCACGGCGCCCGAACTGCCGAATAACGAAGGGGGTCCTGCGGTTGCCCTTTGACTGCTTGTGTTCCTGCTCACCTTGTGTACCCGACGGCTTGGGCGTGGGTCGCTCTCCAGGTGGCGGGTGTGGCACGCTGCAATTCCTTGTGGTAAGATTGAGTTGACTTGTAATGAAACGACTGTTGTCGATCAGGCTTGATCAGGCACTAATAGTCGGTGAACAGGGCCTCTGGTCGTCGATCAGGGGGTGATCAGGGTGATCAAGGGTGATCAGGACCAATAGTCGAAAATTTCAGATCGTGATAGGTCTGATCGGTCTGATCGGTCTGATCGATTTAGTCGATCAGGCACTAGTTGGCGCGAGTTGCGAACAGATGACCGCAGGTCGCAGGTTGTAGAACGTCAATCTGGGTGGTGATCATAGAAGGGGTACTTGATCAAGCAGCGGAAATCTTCACCACTTGATCACGGAGCCTCTTAGCTTAATTCGTCGGTAGAATACCCAAACTACTTGTATTTTAAACTTAAACTGTAGAGGAGGGTCGATCAGCGACGGGCGGATCCACGGTTTCCACTAAAATCTACGTATAGTTCCCATGGGGCGCTTAGAGCAGCCGAACTCTAGGGGCCAAAAAACGTGGACCAATGGGGGAAGAGGTGAGAACACTAGGCTCGATCACTTTCCCCAATACCAAAAAAAAAATTACGAACGAACCGCTGACACAGCGGGTGGAGTTTAGGGTGAGTTCCCCAGACCTTTACGTCTGCCGGTGGGCCAAAAAGTGCACTACGTGCTCCCCCCGGGACGTAAAGGGTGCGTATGCAAAAGAGAGGGAGGAGCGAAAAGATCACGCATCCCCCTCGGTGATCTTATCGATCGGACGCAAAAAGAGAACTTCATTATCACTTATATCCCTAAAACTACCAATTACCTAAAACCAACCAATCAGAACTGTCCATCGCTACGTACTCCGTCGACCAGTCGATCTGATTTATCTGTCGTCCATCTCTAACCGTTAGGTACCCGTTAGGTAACTGTATCAGTTGTCGCGTCGTCCCAGATGCCCCGTCCATGTTTGCCGCAGTTGTGCCAACAGTTGTACCAACTGTTGTGCTGACTATTGTACGAACTTTTCTACCGACTATTATACTGACCATTGTACCAACTATAGTACCGCAAAAAAATTGTAGTATGCTTTACCACAGAAAGAATGGACACAACTCCCGTACATGCATGGAATATACTTTTTTGATCTAAGTTAAAGCTTTTATATATTCACATTCAAGGTTAAATATTATAATAACGTAAAACGACATATTGGTATTGCTGATGGATAGGAGTAGGGGTAGGGAAAGAGTGCCGGGCAAATAAGCAAATCAGGCGGGAAAATAAGTTTTTCCTTTTTTTATTTGACCTAACGTAACTTTACATCATCTACTTACCTTTCGTTTTTGTTTTTTGTAAACAGACCTTTCTAAAACCTCTACCGCGTGGCAAGTGTCGCGCAAAAAGCTTTCCCTGCCCGAGATCCTACCTGGTCAAAATTTTCAGGCATGCTAGTTTAATAGCTCCTCAAGACACAAGTGTTTGTCGTGCTTTTTACATCCACAACTTCCCCTTTCTATACTACGAAACGGTACCCAGGTAGTATGGAGTAGCCGAGCTCCTGGACAAAATAATCTGGCAAAGGCAATACGGCAGACAAAAATAATACCGACGCAACAGCTAATCCAATAAGGATCGAAGAATAAATAGCAAAAACAAAAATAGCAAATAGCATTCATCATAGAGTAGCTCTGTAATAACATAGTCATAGACCAGAAGGTATAGGTTGTGTTAATAAGTTAATGCAAAAAGCCAAGTTCAAACTGACTATTATATGGATATAAAACTCGGATAGGGGGGTGGGGGACGATAAAAGAACCTTCGCTAACGCAACCACACAACCCGTGTGGAATTATTATTGCGGTATTAGAGCAAAGATGACTCTGTGTTGCAATGACAACATAATTGTGACCATAACCGTCCTGTGGATATATAACCTAACGAGCGTACTTAAAAAATTCTACACTGTACGATAACGGTCTTCTCTTCGACAGTGCCATTGACTCGGAAGAACCAACTCCGCCACAAACACTCGACCACTGCAGCGAGCTGTTATATCGAGGATGCGCCGTGCACAGCCTTTAGCTTGCATTTGATTAATGTCCCCGCTGCTCTTTCAATGCTGTTTTACTTTTTTGGCGAGCGACATCTCATTGATATCGACGACATGACCTAGTCCTCCCACCTGATGGTCACATAGAGGATCATGAGCTTTAAGTCGTAGTGTAAATGGCCATTGCATTGATCGTGACAATCCCCACGACGTTGCGTGCGAGTAAAGATCACCCATTGTCGTGTCGTACTCAGACCCACGAGCATCTTCCACGGCGGACCTTTAACGTTTCAAATTTAAATTTCTCTAAATTCGACTTATAGGTGTCATGGGCGGGAAGTTTAAAAGCTATAGCACAGTGTCGAGCATAAGAATTCTTAAGAACGAATAGTATTTACCTTACAGGACGGTTATTGACATCATCCCATATTTATTACAAACAGAAGATGATATGACTCCATTTCTTATAGCCCGATACCATCTGTGTCCGATTCTCCACTATTTTGCTGATGGTTCCTGATCGCCTGGACTAGTTGGCCGAGATTGGGAGTGTAATTCTGGGTGGGTTTTTGGTGGTATACGCTTGAACCGAGGCCCCCTTTTTAGATCGCTCTCACTAAGATCTCAGGTGCGAAGCGTTTCATCCAGATCTTCCGATTAATAACGGTGAGATGACCGACCAGGTCACTTCAACAGGATGAATATTACTGGTTTACAATGTATTGTGTGGTGTAAACTTTGTTTGTAATAGTGAATCTTCAGTAAAAAGATCTAAACTATTTCCTATTGCTGTTCTGTTCTTCAGTATTCTACTTCAACCCAACTTTCCTTTTGGATCTAGTAGATGTTTAGATTAGAACAATGCTATTTCAACTTAAATAGAATTGATTATTACGTAGTAGTGTTCCATTGCATCAGACCCCCCCCAGTGGGCAATAGTATTATGGCCAATCATAGGTGGCACTTGTTGGTCACGGATTTTTCATCCCGACCCAAAACGCTCTATGTGTGACAGAACGTGTGGGAAGTTGACACGAGTTGGGGGCGCGTGCGGAAAACTTGTTAAGCTCAAGCCGGTCATTGCTTGGTGTCTTATGCGCGTGCAGGAAGGGCACCCTGAGTGTAAGTTCAGAGCGCCGGGGCTGAGATCTTTAGTGAATATAGTAAGATAAAAAGTTTATTAATATAATTAAAGATTTAGTCCTAAACTCTAATCACAAAAGTTAGTCCCAAATATTCAGTCACAAATTGCATGCATATAAACCACTTTAAACCACTGAGGTATCGTCCTTTGAAAAATCTACTGGTACCGACCAGATCAGTACCGGCCAGAACCGTACTGTCCAGAGCGGTAACTGTCAGAGTAGTACCTTCCAGAGCAGCACCGTCCAGATCAAGACCGGGCGAATACCGGTACCAATTAAGTACTGCAGGTACCGACCAGTTTTTCCAACACTCCTTCCAAAAACGCTGTAGTTTAAAATAAACTAATTTGCTTACGTAATTCCACAATTCTTGGTGCATTCAATGCCTTCGTTAGGAAATCATCCACCATAACGTCACTTGCAACATCAGTAGGCTTCACGACTCCTTTCTGCTCGTAATCCTTCAGAAACTTCAATTTCACATCCACGGACTTTGCACTTGACGCGCTGCTTTCACTCTCCAGTTGCTTGATCGCAGCTTGGTTGTCAATGCGTAAAACCATAGGCGTGTTTATCTTAAAACCAACCTCTCCAAGCAGTTCTCGTAGCCCTAACACTTCCTTTCCACCTGCCGCAGAGGTGCCACAATTCGTCGTCGGCAGTGGAAAGTGCAACTGAACTCTGCTTCTTGCAGCTTCATCCAACAACAATACCATTCACATACGTGACCACAGAGCTAACACTTTTTCGATCACTTGTATCAGCTCCAAAATCAGCGTCAGTATGCGTCACAATGCGTAGCGGCAACGGAAAATTTCATCGTGCTTCAGCGATAACTTCATATCTTTGGATCCCTTTAGATAGCGTAGTATACGCTTCCCCATCTTGTAATCTCCACACGTCGGCGCGTGAGCGTGCCTCGTCAATTGATGGACTGCGAAAGCTATATAAGACCGGCTGCACCTTGACAACCACAACATACTCCCCAAAATCGACTGAAACACCTTCACAGTTGGTACACTTCCTACAGCTTTTTCAGCCAGTAATTCACTTGAGTCTTCGCAATGATTTTCATGCGCGATCGGTGTTCGTAAATTATTTTCATGCTCTAAACCATGCTTCCTTATCGTTCCATCAATCACACTTTCTTGATCAATTGAGTAGCCTTGCCAAGAGTCTCCCATAAATCGCATCCCAAGAAAATTTTCGACAGTACCAATATCCTTCAGTTAAATTGTTTCCATCTCACGAAAAAAATCATCCACAACTTGCTGCGACATTCCAGTAACCAGAAAGTCATTCACGTATACACCCACAACCATTATATGATTGTCTTTAGTTTTTACGAAAATACATGTATCCGTCATGCATTTTACGAACTTTAAATCCAGCAACGCTTTTCGTTATAATTCGTACCATAGGCGTAAAGCCTGTTTCAATCCATATAAATTCTTCGTGAGGCGTAACACCAAATCCTTGTTTGATTTTACTCCAAAATTTTTCAACTGTTCTTCTGATATTTCCATTCCCTGTGGCACGCTCAGATAAATTTCTTATCCTTCTTCCGCGCCAGCTTCGGATACGCTCTGGGAGAATCCCCGTGCCTGGACGGAACTCCACATACTTGTGAGAGCGCCAGTAACACTTTCATTTTACTGACCTTCATCACCGTAGAAAATGTCATGAAGAAATTCTCACCGAAAACCTTTCTGTCGCCACGTGCTACCAAACGCGCTTTGTATCTTTCAATAGATCCGCCAACTTTCAGCTTGGTCTTGTAGACCCACTTCGTCGGCAGTGGGTTCTTTTCCAGCTTTCGTGTCACTTCCCACGTCCCCATTGCTTCCCGGGATCTGAGTTCTTCCACCTCGGCCTTAGCCCACATGTCTGTGTCCGGCTTTTGATGTGTCTGCGTGTATGAATTCGGGTCAGGAGCTGGTAGATATGCTCCACCTGTGTCACTCACTTTGGAAACTGCATACGCGACTAATACTCTTCGTGTAACAGGGTTAAATTCTGGTTACATTTAGTATGTTGTGTATGTAAGTACACTACGGTTGGGGGTCAATATTGACCAGTCCGAAAGGTTTGGACCAATTGGTTATTTTAACCAATCAGGGCAGGAGCCCTTGGTGGAGGCGTGGCAGCCAGCCACGTGTTAGTACACAGGTGGTGTACATTGCATTTTTTCTAGGTACGAATTTAGTAAGTTCTACTTAGTATTACATATAGTTTACATTAGTTTAAATTAATTTAGGCTAATTTCATATTAAATATACATTCAGTTTAGTTTACAAAACACGCCAATCCAGCTAGACGCACGACCTCGACCGGTCGCGCGTGCTGTGATTGTTTGTAGCCAAAAGGAATACCTCCTTTAGCTACTCCCTTTCTAAGGGAAGCCTTGTCTCAAGGCGTTATTTAAGTCTAACACGTAAACCAAGGGAAATCTTGGCCCCTAGTAAGATAGTACTCTCTTACTAAGCCCTTTTACAAGTGCGTATCGGCTAAGTAGCGGCCCATCGCCGCTTAAGGAAAGTCTTCCTCTGTGCGCTAGCCGCACAGTGCGTGTACGCACCGGCTACACTTCTGTCCTCTGACTTTTCTGCACCTTCGTCTTGCGTACTCCTTTCCTGCGCTCCTTCCAGCGAAAACTTCCCGCTCGGTTTATTCTTCTGCTTGGCGGCTTCTTATTCTGCATCCTTCTTCTTTTTGTACGATTTTCTACTTGATCTTCGGCTCTGTGAACCACTTGGCATAGTGATCGCATATTCTGACTTCTTTTCCTCATTATCCTCCATACTTGGCGCTTTTTCTGTAACGCCATCTTCCTTCGGCTCGCTTGTATCGCCACGAGCCAGGTCTTGAGTGATCTGTTCACTCGTCTTGTGATCCAAAGTCTCGATTTGAAAGACATGCCGAGTAGTCGTAACTACTCGGTCTTTAAGCAAAAGCACCTTGTACCCTTTTATATCATCGTTTTTTTTCGATAAATAATGCTTTTATGCGTGATTCTTGAGTGACTTGTGTTTAGTGTCATGCCAGGTGATAAAAAAAACGATGTCCGGTATTAGAGGCTCCTTCTTCGTTATCATCTCAATTTTCGCCTTCCTTCCCGAATTCGCCCTGGTGGGGCTACGGTTTAGGATGTAAAATGCGTATTTAGCCGCCTCAGACCAATAAGTCAACGGCACGCTGGAGCCAAAAATCATGCATCGGATCATATTGAAAATGGTCCGATTCATCCTCTCTTCTTTTCCGTTCGACGCTGGGCACCCGGGATCTGTGACTTGTCGACGCACCCCCGTCTTTTTGCAGACTATAGACCGTCTGGAATTATCCACGTCCTTCATTTCTTAACACGTAAATTCGACAGTTAAATTCATCTTCAAACCATACCAAGAAATGTTCAAAACGTTTCGCTGCCCTGTATTTCGTTCGGGCAGCGAACACACGGACATAATTCGAGAAATGGTCGACGAAGACAACCAAAAACATGTTGCCACGCCGATCACGTGGCGTGATCGGTCCCTTTAAATCACTGCATATGATGTCACCAATGCGGTCTATTGGCGCGTTTCTGCCGGTTTCCTTTATTAGGCTGAGGCTTTCTCGCCCCTTTACCCTCGGCACAGGTCAGGCAGTTCAGACGGTTATGGTGCGAAAGCTGGATACCTGACGTGGGTCCTTGGCATCCTTTCAATGGTTTCATAGTCCAGGTGACCTAGCCGTAGGTGGAAATGATACAGGATTCCTTCCTGTGTGCCAACATCACCTCCTTCTTCAGCAACATTCATCACGGTGTCTTTAAAATTCCGAGAGCATACTTCGATAATTTTTAATACCAAATTCGCTTCAAAAAACAAACCACAGACGTCAACATGAAACAATACCGCCCCATTCAACGTAAGGGGCATGTTCTTTCCATCTTCGACTAATATGCACCCTTTTTCCTTTAGACATCCAAGCGAAATAATGTTTCTTGCCAACTTGGAAGCGAAATAGACCTCTGTGAGCGTGATGGTCGAAAGGGGTCGTGGGTGCTCTTCAAACACACTCTCCCAACCTTCGTGACCATCAGGGAACATCCTTCTGGGAGTGTTAAATACTCGTCAGTTCCACAGTCCTTGCTTCATCCAAGAACCCTTCATCAGACACTAAGTGCCGGCTGGCTCCACTGTCGACCATTTTTCGCCGGTCGACAACCTATTTTGGGCGACTGTTCCAGCAAAATCTTTCTCCGCCTCCGCGCCGGTCAGCACATATTGCTTTCCATTTCCACTGAGAGTCTTTCGCCCTCCTCCTTGACCTTTCTTGTGGCTTCTTTTTGCGAAATCGCAACGCTTGTCCTTCGTCACCGCACTCATAGCATACTAACTTACGCCTTCCTTCACTTACGGCGTTTGTTGAGATTCATGACGCAAGTTTACCCTTGAAACTGTCTTCGATCTCTCTTGCGCCCATACCATCAATTCTTGGGCGTGCTGAATATAATCCACCTTTTCGGGTCATACCGAACCATCACAGCGAGTTTCAGGTTGTGTGCAGCGTATTTTACAAGGTTTTTGACTATCGGTCAGTCACTTGAATTGCTCTCACGAGCTAGTGTGACCAAGTACATCAAATTTTCGTTCCAGGTGCGTCTGGGATCCTTTTCCGCTGCGAACAGTGAAGCAGCTTGTTGGTGCGATATATTCACCTTAAACGCACGCAACATTTGTTCTAGCACGCAATTTAAGTTTGGGGAACACTGCCACCAAGTGACACTATTTGCTCTGAAATACTGGCCGTCTTCTCCTCCAAATATTCTTCAACCTTGTTTGCCTTCAAACTTTCAGTCCATGTAAAGCCCGATGTCAGTTCGGCGATTTCCAGGGATTCTATGAAGATAAACGCCCATTGCTGGTATCCAGACCCAAGTCCAGGGTCAAACTCTGCCCCTGTAAACTTCTGGATCATCAACTTTGGTATCTTTGCACCAGGATGGTACGCAGCTTGATTTACGAACACATTTCCAGGTGGTGGGTTAATTTCATCCACACCACCACAAACTGCTGGTCCACCTTGTCGTGCATGCTGCATATCGGGACGCTTAATACCTTCTTCCCCAGCAAGCTCGTTCATGGTCATCTTGCAACCAAACGGACCAAAATTCTTCAGGCTCTCCGCGAATGGACTATCCCCTTACAACCGGCAAGCCCTTCCTGGAGACAGGTGATGTATAGACGCTTGAGAGCGCTCTTCTTCCATCACATCAAGCCTCTTGTTCATCTGACTCATCTGATCAAGAAATGCCTTTAAGAAATCTGCTTGATCAACCTTTTATTCTTCCATGTTAAGGGAATGAGAAATTATCAATCACAAAAAAACAAAAAATCGACAGAGATAAACCTCGATAAGCAGGAGACTTATATATGAATCTCCACGAGAAAATTCCAATCTAAACGACTTAGAGCGTAAACTCCAATCTATCAAAAGTCGTAAAATCTATATGCCTTGTGTCCCCTTGGGCTCATAACCTGTGGAAAGTTGACATGAGTTGGGGGAGCGTACGGAAAACTTGTTAAGCTTAAGCCGGTCAGTGTTTTATGCGCGTGCAGGAAGGGCGCCCTGAGTGTAAGTTCAGAGCGCCGGGATGGGATCTTTAGTGAAGATAGAAAGATAAAAGTGTATTAATATAATTAAAGATTTAGTCCTAAACTCTAATCACAAAATTTAGTCCCAAATGTTCAATCACAATGTATAAACCACGTTAAACTACTGCGGTTCGCGCAACAAATTAGCCCAAAGGGGATCGGGTTATCAATTTTAATTGGTCGAATAAAAACAGCTACAATCTCGATGACCGATAGGCAATTTTCCGGAGGAGGGTGATATGTTACGGATATTGAAGCAAAATTTAGATAAGGACGATGAAAGACCCGCACACGCTTTCCGCTCGTATCCTGCCTGCAACTCATCCACCCTATAATCTTCGAGAAGCTTCAGATTAGACGAATGTGTCCAAGAGCTCTGGCGCAGTTCCGGGATGAACCCCACGGTTACCCGACCTTGAAGGTCTCGCGTCTCGCATTCTCCATAATACCATCTGCAAATAACAAATACGGTTGTCATGGATTCTGCATCTCATTTGTCTGTTAAAGAAGTCTTAATAATATCATCTAAGAATTTCCTCGTAGTCTGATTCAGGCTGAAATTCAGCGAGATGACTCCACTCAGGCTTAAACAATCCGAAATTTTCATGCATTGATTTCTACCTTGGATCTGACTCACACTATTTTGATTCGTTTTACATAATACCATTGATATAATACCCACTGTTTCCTCCAGAAATTTCACCCAACATCGTGTTCCCTGCAGATCTACGGAATTGACTTAGTTATTGGGACGAAGTATTATCTTCGTGATCTGCACGACTTACAAGTTGGTGAAAGAACATTGGCTGATAAGGGAGAATATATTTTACGTATACATTGACGGTTACTTTAAAGTTGCATTTTAGTATGACTGACTACTTAACTTAATTTACATAATACACATTTTAATTTTATCTTTAAGCACAACATTGCTGAAACTTGCACGGCTCGACGATATATATCGTCGCGTACTCGCCATCCTCTGCCTTAGATCCTACCTCTATGTACTCGTACTCGAATCTGAATACATATGTTTGGGCACTCATAAGTGGTGTAGAGTACTTAACAGATTGAATTTTGCTATAATTTCAACATCTTATGCATATTACATGTTAGGCTAGCTACTCACTGCTCAATTCACATTTCATTGATAAAGTCCTTGGTTTAGTTAACTTCTTCTGCTATCTGCGAACTGTCTAAGGGGGTCAATTTCACGGTCAACGGGTTTTTGGTTGCTGTAATATTGACTTAAGACGAATTCAGTATATTGAAGCTATTACTACACATCTACGACAAAAGTTTCTCATTATCTACGCAAGGATGGACACTGAATCATTTCAACACATTGAATGAATGATGGGTCAGAAAAGGACGCTACGTTGCGCGGAAATGGGTACACGCACTTCAACACTCCTTCGGAAAGACCGGAGGCTGTATACCCATCACTTAAACCCCATGCACGCACGCAACTCTTCAATCCTTGGCGCATTGAGGTCCTTGGTCAGTAGGTCCGCTAACATCTCCACACTTGGCACATGGGTAGTTGAAATTATACCCTTCCGTGAAAAAATCCTCCAAAACATTTAACTTCACGTCGATATGTTTCCCACTTGCGCCACTCGCTTCAATCTCCACTTGCTTGATCGCAGCCTGGTTATCCATCTTGAGCACCAGGGGCGTCTTTGCACGTAACTAATTTCCATAATCAATTCCCTTAGACCCAACGCTTCCCTGCCAGCCATCGAAGCAACAACAAATTCAGCTTCGGCAGTTTAAAGTTCTACGGCTGTCTGATTTTTGCATGCCCGGTTGACCAGCACACCATTAACGAACGTCACCACAGCCGAAATGCTCTTCCCATCCAACTTGTCAGCCGCAAAATCAGCGTCACTAAAGACCATAATACGCAATGGTTGTGGTAACTCATCATCGTTCTTTAACTTCAATTTCAAATCGCTTGTCCCCTTCAAATACTTGAGTATCCGCTTTGCAACTTTGTAATCTCCAACAGTGGATGCATGAGTTCTGCGTTTTGCACGGTGCACCGCAAAAGAAATATCGGGGCGCGTGCACCGTGAAATCCAAAGCAGACTGCCCACAAGTGACTGAAAATTTCTGATGCACGGTATATTGACCTTAGGTCGCACCGGAAAAGGTTCACAAAAGTTTTCATCATCATATCCAACACCAGGACCGGTGTTTGAGCAGAATTCATCTTTGTTAGCTTGTGCGTGCTCAGAACTTCACAAATTGTAGCTTGCTGATCCAAAATATATCCGCTCCTTGGATCACCTTCAATTCTTATTCCCAAAAACTTCGTCACGTTGCCCAAGTCTTTCAGCTCCAACACTTGCATATCCACGAAAAACGGATCCACAATCTCCTTGATGGTACCCGTAACCAGCAGGTCGTCAACGTAAGCACCGACCACAACTGTCTCGCTCAGCGTGCTTAACGAAAATACAAGTGTCTGTGACACATTGTATGAAATCAAAATCTGACAGAGTCTTACACAAGCACTCATGCCACAGGCGCCCAGCATGATTTAGTCCGTAGAGGTTTCTCTTCAACTTGAGGGCTAAGTCCTTTTTCGATTTCCACACCGAAATCCTTTAATTTTTCTTCACTTATGGACATCCCTTGCGGTACTTGTAGATAGATTTCTACATTTTGTTCATCCTTGTCTTTGGGGTAGGCGCTCGCTCGTTACATCGCCGTGGAGTGCTGCACCCCCCAAACTTGTGCCAGCATCAATAGTAACTTCACATTGTTCAGTTCCATGACTTTCTAGAAGGTAAAAAGGTAATCGTCGCCAAAAAATTGATTGTCTCCCCTGGCGACCAACCTCGCCTTGTACCTCTCCACCGATCCATTTGCATTCGATGAAATTGATCGTTAATTTAATCAAAAAAAATAAGAAAAATCATTTTTATTAAATATATATTACCATGTTAAGAAAAAAACAAAAAAAATTAAAAAAATTAAATTCAATCCACCTTGGTTTTGTACACCCATTTGGTCGGGAGAGGCATCTTGTTTTCGGGGCGACGCACTACATCCAAGGTATCCAGTTCTTGGAGCGACTTATGCTCCTACATTTCGGGTTGACACCACATCTTGTCCTGCGAACCAGCATGCGCCTACCTAAAAATTTATGGGTCTGGCTCCATTTTTAACGTGACATCCATTTCTTTTTTTTCACACACGCTAATCCGCATAGCGCACTTTACGAACCTTGTTCAATCACACTTGTTTCACCCGAAATATCATCGCTTGGAGCCACTTTCGCCTGTCGCGATGCTTCATACTCCTTTGCCTTCAGCTTTTTTTCAGCTTCCTTCATGACTTGCGTGTGCCTTGCCCACTCATTTTTGCCCGCTTCGGCACTCCTTCTGGGTCCATTGACTCGTCACTCCCGCGCTCAAAATGCGCCGCTTTTTCCTTCGATTTGCTTGAACGTAATTTCACATACTCTTGCTGTCATCTTCGACTTCGCCTTCCAGATCCCTTGCAATCTTGTTACTAGTTTCTTTGCTTAGTGTCTCGATCGCGGTGACACGCCTCGTCACCGTGACCACTCGATCCTTCATCAGCAATACCTTGTAGCCCTTGGTTTCATCGTTTTTACCTAAGATCAGCGCGCGCTCCACGTGTCGCGCGAGTACCGTTTTCTTTGGGTGCCGCCAAACCATGCAAAGGGACCCGAAAACGACTATGTCCATAAACCCCTGTCGCTTACCGGTCAGAACTTCAACGGGAGACAGTCGACCTTTATTCAACCTTGCCGGAGTGCGGTTGAGTATGTAAGCGGCATACTCAGCCGCCTACGAGCAATAAACCAGCGGAACTCCCGATCCGAAAATCATACACCGGATCATAATAATGATAGTCCGGTTCGTCCGCTCCGCTTTTCCCTTTGAAGCCGGATTTCCTGCTTCTGTGATTTGGCGACGAATATAGTCTGTTTTCAAAACAGATCAACATTCTGGTACTCGCCGCCGCCGTTGGTACGCAGCACGTGTACACGGCACGAAAATTCATTTTCAAACCACGCTAAAAATAGCCAAACATCTTGGCCGCCCTGTCCTTGGTGCATGCGGCAAAAACCCCAACGTAACTTGAAAAATGATCCACAAAAATAATCAGGTATCTGTTGCCACGCCTGTCACGAGGAGTGATTGGACCCTTCCGGTCGATGCAAATCACCCATCGGATTCTATCAATCGTCGAATTGGAACCCGAATCTTACTTCGGCGGAGCCTTTCGCGTGGCTTTGCCCTCAGCACAGGTCAGACAATTTGGCCTGATAGTGTCTGTAAGGGCTATGCCTGACCTGGAGTCCCTGGCCAGTCTTTCGACAGTATCATAGGCCAGGTGACCCAAGCGCAAGTGCAAGTGGTGCAAGCTTCCAGTGTGGACGTCAGCACCAACGTCTTCCGACACACTGCCTAACACCATGCTCGCGAAACCGTTCGAATTCGACCTTCCTTTTTCCACGGCTAAATTTGCCACAAACACAGATCCAAATGTCTTCACGTCAAACAATCTCGTGCCTTTCATCATTACTCGCACTTGATGACCATCGTCAGCGATAGTGCAACCTTTTTCGCGCAACTTGCCGAGCGAGATTAAATGTTTGCCAATTTTGGCGCGAAGTATACTTCGGTCCAGACAATGACCGTTGAAGTTTCATCACATGTATGCAACATAACTAACTTTGCCAACTTTTGTGGCCTTCAACGTGCCTACATCCGGGAGTACAAACGTGTCACTTAAACCGCACTCTCTGGCATCCTCCAGTAGTTCAGCGTTCGACACGAAGTGACTACCGGCTCCACTGTCAACAATCCATGTATTTTCGTCAATTTCGTCACTTCCGCATGCGTCAACATTTGCGTTCAAAGCGTAATCCACTGTCGATAATACGAACTTCCTTGACTGTCTTTCGTTCGCCTTTTGATCCGTTCTTTCATTACGGTTTCCACCGTTTTGTCGATGCTTTTCCGGGCAATACTTCTGTATATTCCCTTCAACTCGACAAGTATAGCAACCTATCTGCTTCTACTTGGATTGACTGCATGCGCTTGCATCCTATCAGATGGTCTTCTCTTGAGCGCATCATTTTTCCATCTCTTGAGCCCGTGCAACGAGCTCTTGAGCGTGGCATAGGTAGTCCTGCCTATCAGGATCGTACCTTGCCATCAGCATAACTTTTTATCTTGGCGCAGCAAACTTGACAATATTTTCCACTATTAACTTCTCACTCGACCCGCTTTCTCGGGCCATAACTACTAGGTATAAGTAACGCTACGTCCATGTCCTTCGAGAGTCTTTCTCCGCGGCAAACCACATGGAAGCTTGGTGGTGATATGTTAATCTTGAATCCCAGCCACATATTCTCCTAAACTTAATTCAATTGAGGGCGTATCTGCCACCACAAACCAATGTTCGAACGGAAATATTCCGCGTCAGTGCCCTCAAGATGTTCGCCAAGCTTATTAACTTTCAACCTCTCGGTCCAAACGAAACCGGATGTAATCTCTCCAATCTCGACGGTCTCCATGAATAGGTAGGCTCACTGCTTGAACCCAGCACCTAGGCCTGGGTACAGCTCCTTCCCCGAAAATTTTTCGACTGCTAAGTTGGGAATCTTATGTCCAGAATGGCCGAAAAACGGCGCATGCACATGTTCGGCAGGCATATTCATGCCGCCCACACCCTGCTCTCCAGTTGGTGCCTCGCGAGGTGCTGCATTCATATTTGGGCGTGGCCTTGCGCCAACTTCCAACCCTTCGTCCTCGGCCAGATCATGCAGAGTCATGTGCTGGCGAAACGGACGGTAGTTTCGTAAACTGTCCCGAAACTCCGTGTCTCTCACACGCACCGGGGAGACCTTTCTCGACCCAGACGAGACACTGCCAACCAACCGCTTGATCTTCCCTTCCTCCACGGCAGACAGGCGCGTCGTTATGTCTTTGAGATCTTGCATAATGACCTTCAAATCACTTGAGGACGGCGCCTCATTTCCTTCAGAATCACTCATCTTAAATCAAAACAAAAACAGTCGAAATCAATCGTCACACCACTAGCCCTTGTAACAGGGGACTTTTTACTAGTTCCACGTGACGAAATACGAAATTATCCACGAAGCACAGTCGTAATGCAAGAAAAAGCCACGTGATATTCAATTCAGCCTTGGGCTCATAACCTGTTAGAAACTAAACTTGTAGTCTGTCGTCACTATGCCAGATCTTATACTACCTGGACTTAACACTTTTTACCAGGTAAGGCAGAGGATGGGGAGTACGCGACGACGTCGCGCCGTGCAAGTTTCAGCTATGTTGTGCTTAAAGATAAAATTAACAAGTGTATTATGTAACGTTACTCACGTAGTCCGTCAGAATAAAATGCAACTTAAAGGGTCGCCCTACCAGCACACCCCTCCGCCGTACGGTCACACCCTCAAGTGACTTTCTACCAACAGAAATTATTTGAAGATAATTAATTTACTATCGCTTGTACCAATGAATTTACTCTTTGAACGATGCGGTTCTGGATGGATTTACTCGTCATTGCTCAATATGCTCCAGCCCACGTATCGAATGAGTTGTCGCTTTCGTCGTCACTAATCTGTGTTGTATCTGTGGCGTTTGCTTCCGCCTTCCAGTCTTTATTTTCCCTTTCCTGTTCTTTTTCAGCATTTTGCTCCCTCTTTTGCTGATGTTCAAGATCAATTGCCTGCAATAATATTGACATGACACACCCCGTTTCCTGGGGATTTGAGACCCAAATTGTCGCAGCAACGTCCCGCGAGAGAGTTTTATTTCCCGTTATAGTGAACCGATCACCCACGAGAAGACACTCGTGGACCTGAATATTTCGCATCTCCTCGCTGCCACGAAGTTCCAACGGCAGGAACCGGAACACATATTTTTGCAAATCCTGAATGCCCAATGCCTTGTGCTTAATGTTTATCCACACGTCGTTGCCACCATTAAAAGCGTAGAATGGCACATGAAAGTGACGAAGTTGGTGCTGCAGCGTAATACTGATCTCTTCTAGATTCTCGTAAAAAAATCGCTTGTTAGAAGTATTGATTATTCCAATCGCTCTCTCTTTTTGAAGAATTTTGCACTATCCACGGCCAGCTTTCCATATAGCGCCGTCAATTTCCCGCAGTCCTACAATTCCCGATATCGTGTCCGTGTACGTTTCAAAACGATAATTGCACTCACCTCCCATGACTAGAAATCTTGGCAGTTCTTTGATTGTCAGATCTGCTAAAGCCTCCAAAATAACGCAAAGACTCTGCTCGTATCGGCTAGGATTTCCAGGGTAACATGCTGCTGTCAAGAGTGATACTACAATTCCTCGTCGGATTAACTCTACGTCAATCTGCACGATTTTCGAGCTTTTGTTGATGCTCTCGCCATCCTCGTAAATAGTGTCGTCCGCACCAAGTGTCAAAAGCTTCAGTTTTCCAGCGATTGCGTTCGTAGTCACGACGTTGAGAATATGGCGAATTACTTTAAACGTCGGTGGGACTCGCTTACGGGCTAGAAAATG
The DNA here is from genome assembly GCA_026184515.1 of Peronosclerospora sorghi. Classification (NCBI taxonomy): domain Eukaryota; phylum Oomycota; class Peronosporomycetes; order Peronosporales; family Peronosporaceae; genus Peronosclerospora; species Peronosclerospora sorghi. Next base: position 14,167,467 of record CM047585.1, read on the forward strand.
CGTGGTAGCGTCGTACTCGAGCAAGGCGCGCGTCAAGTCCAACGGCAGAAAAAGTCTTGTGAGCTTGGGCAGGAACTGGCGCAGTCGACTGCACGTTGGCTTTCCTACGTGTTCAGTAATGAGGTCGCTCATGCGAAAAGCGAAACGCTTAGATCACAGACTCGCGCAGTGTTAAAACAACACAGAAAAGGTTGCAAACACTTCACGCGATCAATACTCACCACCTGGCCAGTTACAGTGTGGGAGGATCAGCGGAAGGTGCAGAACGGTGTGCGTCGCGTCGTAGCCCTAGGATGTATTCAGTCTGGCACTGTGTGTTTTAATGCAAAACGGAAAGTAAAGTATATTATGTATAGTTACTTAAGTCGCTATCCAGTCCTTACTGCAACTTGAAACTGTAACTGCTTTTTATATATAAAAATGTATGGCTTACCTGCAACAGCCAATGGGCTTCCACTATACGGAAGAGTGCAAACTCCAAAATGGATACACACTCTTCCAACACGCAGTTCATCTGAGTCACCTTAAGACGATCTGAATCATTCCCGCAATAGTTCAATCAATCATCGGGTCTTGCTCCGTCAACATGGTATAGAGCATTGGCAAACTTCAAGTCATGTCTACTTTATTTTGATTGGTCGAAAGTCACGTGAGGGTGTGCCCGTAGGGCGGAGGGGTGTGCTAGTAGGGCGACCCCAACTTACAAAGGAACCGTCAATGTATACCGAAAAGATAGACTCCCTTATCAGCCAATGAATGGGCTTTCACCAACTTGTAACGGCGCAAAGACACCAAATGGGTGGGTACACCACGCACGTCCAACAGGTACATAGTATGAACGGGACAGAGGGTGTCGACGCGTTGTCTCTGCTTGTGCATGGATGCATGATCCGGACGCTTCTTTCTTGAATGTAATGGCTGAGAGATCGATCTGTTGATTGGAGTCTACAGTGGTCGTGAAGTCTTTTCACGTGCGACACCGTATGTGTCCGAGCTCGACGACTGGATATTGTGTGGGTCCAAACGACACACACTTTTGAACCACGAAACGATTTCATGTTGCTCGTAGTGGACGCCATTGACGAGGCTTGGGACGTACAAGGTTTGTACGTTAATCACATCCCCATGTGCGAACGGATGGACCGAAGACCGTGATTATGATTTTTCCACGCGCTCGAATGAGTGAGAGAAGGAAAAGCTCCTACCGTGCGATAGAACTGGCGCCGCGAACTGGATGAAGCTGTCGCGATGCTGCTCAACTGTTATCGTGCTTCGAGCTCAACGGTTTTTTCATTTTCTTTCCGCCATTTAAAGCATACTGAGCATTGGTAAGAAGCGCTGCACGACTATGAGGTAGACTCGGTCGAGGAAGCGACAGCTACGACGTTGATAAACAGTTTTGCCGTGTCGCCGCGTGTAAGAAACGAACCTGTTGGCTTTGTTGTGGGTGAAAAGAAAATCGTTTGACAATTGACGTGAAGGGGAGGGCGTGCTGGGGACTATGATTTGGGGGGTAGAGGGACCTTAGATGGGTTTCAATAAGCTGGTGGATAAGTGCACGAGACGGTTCTTGATCGCTACAGCTAGAAATGATCTCGTGCTTGTGAATCACGCGATCAACCAAACCGTTGCGTAAGACACTTTGTATTTTCGACTTATAACCGTCGAAGAAACAAGTCAGTTGATTTGGTTGAATAGACTACTGCCTAGACCATGACCATCCCTCCGCCTTTCGCAATCATTGCGGTGCTTACTCAGCATCTTGGAATTTCAAACGGCAGCAGATCGTTTGAAAGAGTTGATATCGTTTGAGAATGAAGCACTAACGTCAGGAAACGTTCCTAACGGCCAACATGTCATGGACCATCCACAACTTGATTTCTCTGCAAGTTGTGATCAATAGAATCGGGTTTATCATTCGCCAGCGGAAGTCAACTACTGAAGAACCATGTCTTGCAGGAAAAGGATGGGGAATGCAGTGGTGTCGGAAAAATGTTTTCGTCTTCTTTCTTTGAAGCACAAGATTCCGACTGACGTGAAAGTTCTAGAGGAAGTTGTGGAGGAAGTTGACGTGCTACGCTTGTGCCACTCCTTAGGAATGTCCCTATCTCAAATCATCCCAGCGTCGATGCATGAGTTTCTGAGTTGGGCGTGTTCTATCCCGGGAATTATGACGCCGACTTCGCGCGTTTCATGCGCGAAAGTGTACTTGCGGGGTACAATCCCGAGGACGCACTATTTGCAAACAATCTATTCTTTATTGACGAGTTTGTCAAGTATTTCAACCGCGGGAAACTCAAAACTGAACACGTTACTGTAGCTCATGCATTGGGATTCACACCACTCGTTGATAATGGAATGACGCCTAAGCGTTTTGTCACTGCATTGAAACTCTATCCCGAAGACGCATTATTGGTACACAAGCTATTGTTTCTTGACGAGTTTCTCAAGTCGTTCAACCGCGGGAAACCCAAATCTCAACACGTTACTGTACCTGAGTTTTAAGGCAGTTTCAAAACGCTCAGGCGTCATTCCATTCTCAACGACTGGTGTGAATGCATCAGCGACAACTTGTGCAAGTAATGTACCATGACTTAGTTGAGCAAAAAAAAGGCATGATATTACAAAGGAATATGAACATTTCTCAAATCAGGAAGAAGAAAATGTAAAGCGGAACGCATTTGGTCAACTGCGTAAATATCTGAAAACCAAGAACGGGCGATTGAAGATCACGATTAACAGAATTGTGTGCAGTTCGGACGGCGATGCTGTCAGTATCACGTGGAGTGAAGAAGTATACAAGGAGCCGACGAAAATAATCTCTATGCATTAGCTGGCAATTGACGGCACTGCTCAAATATCGCCCATGGGAGCGTTTAGAAGTTAAACCAGGCTTTGAAGTACGCAAGTTGGCAGCAGTAAAGTATGGACTGGTTGTTGCAGTCCTCTTGAATGAACGACAAATAATCGTTCGTCGATATCAGCTGCATCCGGACTTAACGTCTGAAGTCCTTCAAGTGCGAGCATTCCCACATGCGTGTTCGTTGTGCTCAATTCGAGCAATTGATCGAAGAGCTGTTTTTTTATTTGGAGTTAGCGCAGAAAGGTTGGGATCGGTGGTTTTTTTGCAGATTTAAGGAGGCTTTTTCTCTAGTCGAGGTAACGTTAACTATTGACATAAATTCTTCGTTTGGCCTGGCGGGGTCCCTCAATGATATCCTGCTGACAGAGGATCGTTGTGTCTTGTGAATGAACGTGGAGATATCCAATCTTTTGATGTACGAACTCGGCGAAACTCGAAACAAGCTTCCTTTTACAAGAATGGAATTAAAGACGACGGTGCACATGTGGGAGGCTTACGTAGTTTCGCCGATGAGCTTGTCATTATTCAGGTCAAATTTCATGAAAAGAGGAAGCAGCTGTATGTGCACTTTATTTCTACCGAGGATCATCGACTGCTTCCTTCTGCAGGCTTCGATATGCCATCCACAAAAGCTCGCAATTGGCAGTAAGGATGACGTGCTATACGTGGTCATAATATTTGTGATGGCCCCATCTACTCCTCCAAGCTAAGTGTTACTGTTCGAAGTGATTTGTTTCGCGTTCAGCGGTCTGGCAATGGCGCGAAATGTAGCTTACGAGCTCATGAGGAAGGGAAAAGGACCGCTAGAGAACCTTGTTTAGGTGTCTTTTACCACGTGTTTGAAAAGTTTCCAGTGCAAAGTCTTGTCGATATGTCCATGAGCTGGAACACCCCTGTTTCACTGGCGGTGGAGATTACTGTCAACAATGATAGCAACGGGGGGAATTCTTGTGCGAGTGATGCCTTAGATGTATGTGTCAAATATCTAAACAGCTTCATGATCAACCTGCGTCGTCGTAACAAGCCTCTATCTGGGTTGAGTTTAGTGAAAAATCTTACGTACTGTAACAGTAGACAAACAAAGAGCCCACGTGATCTGCAAGGGACACCGGTGGAGCGCTTATTGCTTTCAGGTGTGTCGTTTGTTCCTGTTCAAATATGTTGAGCTTAAGACAACATGCTCAAGCTGTTTCAGAACGGTCAAAATGTTCCCAACAGTGCCAAAGGGTCTACATCTACAAGTTCCGCTGGACGTGGAGCTGACTCATTGTAGATAGCACAAACGATTCGCTTTGACTTGCTTTCAGCCCTTTTGAGTGCATGGAACGGTCGATGCGTGGTCGTGACGTCGATGGGAAAGCAATCCACAGGAAAAAGTCATTTTCTGAACCACCCCGTCGGTACGTCGTTTGCAATCTCCGGCTCCCGTTGTACAGACGAAGCTTGGATGTCGCTTGGATATGTATCGTCCTATGTGCTGCTCGTTGTGCTAGCCTTTGAGAGTTTGAGATCGTTGGAACGATCAGAGCAGGAAGATGTTTTCTTGTCAGTTTTCAATGCGTCCGTATCGTTGTTTACAGTCTTTCGAATGGAGAGTCGATTTGACAAGGACATCGATACTTTGTTTTCTCGTTTCCAATTGGTTGTGCAGCTCATGAAGAATGACGCGTGGCTCTTTCGTGGATTATTGTACATGAGTGTTAAAGACGTGAATACTAATGATCGGCAAGGCGTCATCGACAAACTTGTGGGAAAATTGGACGTGATTTTCGAAGCCAATCGAAACCAAAACTTCCTGACGGACATGTATGATGGACAGTTAGAAATTAACTGCTCCTCGACGTTTGGTACGGTATATTACTATCACTGTATGGAAAATGATGCGGCGAAAACTTTTTGCAGTATTTTGTCGCCTTCCGATGGTGTACAACAAGCAGGTTCTGTGACTGAAAAAAAGCCTTGCTGGATTGCTTGTGGATTGGATTGGCGCAAATCTCGATCTTCTAGTGGACAAGTATGAACAAAATGCACGCAAAGTCGGATCGTCGCCGACATCGAACAGAAGCTCCCCGGAATACTTCGAACGGGCTGTCATGTCCCGCTGGCGCTGGTAAAAGATAAAGATCGCGTAATCCTTAGTCAATCGTGTCAGCTGATCCACTGAGCAGCGCATGACAAGAAATTCCTTTCCATGACGTATGCACTGACGAAGTGTCGGATTTATCTATATGGTATCGGCGTGTATGGACTAGTCCGGTAAATTGACCTTACATCTTGCAAAGAATGACCTGATATATATTCTTTTCCACATGCTGCGCACCATCAATGGAAGCATCGTGTCTATATTGTAGATCAAGTACCATGTTGTCCTGCGTGGAGGCACTGCAGATGAACTGCACCTGAATTTGGTGCTTCTTTTCACCATACGTTTGCGTCAATAGTTGTTGTCAGAATTTTTCATTCGAGCTCGGGTTTCTGGCATGATAAACACATTGTAAGTTAACGCGCGGGGCGACTAAAATCCGCCACAAACTTGTCAACCTTTTCCACTTCTTGTCCCCCTACTCTTTCCGCATTTGTTGGTGCCCCCGTCGAGGAATGCACTGGTGACTAATCTTTTGCGCCTCAGCTCGTCCAACGGCCAACAAGTCGAGCACCCACGAGTTTCTATTTGTCCTTTATGTCACCACTTACGCCACCAGCCTCTGCTTCTTCTGTCTCTGGTATATATCCGGAAAGAGGCGGTAGATAACACTTGAACGTTTGGACAGCCTCCGTTGTCATCGTTTGTGTTGATTTTCCACGTCGTCTGCCATGACTGATAATTACGCGCACTTGGTTCCAGCAAACAAACGTAATTCAAGGGGAATCACTAGCGAGACAGCGAGAGTAACGAGATAACAATAATAATAAGCAAACGAAACTTTATTATCACCAATAAATCGCTTGTAACACTTCACAGGGTAACAACGTGAGTCTCTCCACAGTCTTCCACAGTAATTCAAAACACTCCACGAGAGAAGAAATAGCGTTCGCCTTCAATAGGGCGTACTAACTCTACAAGAGAAAAATCACTTGACAGCGACAGGATCAGGTACCATCTTCCGAGACGGCCATCCATCCCATTGGATGATATGACAATGGCAGTGTAGATCGTTTCGAAAGTACTTTCACCGATCTGCCGACCAGTATGTTACAGCAAACATCTAGGATTCGTAATAAAGCCAAAATTTCCTTTTCCACAATTCCATAATAAACTTCGTTTGGCTTCAACTTTCGGCTCGTGAATGTGACCGGATGGTATACCCCATAGTTATCTTGTACTAGTGCGGCAGAAATGGCCCACTTACTAGCATATACGATGACGATCGGCGTTTTTTCCGAATCAAAATGCTTGAAGATCGGTGTTGTAGCCATCTTAGCGTTTAACATACCGAAAGCGACCTCTGCACGTTTTATATGGTATTGCGTCTGCTTCTGGGATAGATCTGAGGATCGATCGGTGTCGTTGCCCTGGAGTAACGCTGCCTGATAATTTTCTCGTAACATATGATGGTCGATCTCCCGAAGTTCATATAAAACGGCCACATAGATCGCAAAATCTTCAATGAAGCGACGGAAGTAGTTTAGACTTCCTAAGATAACTGCATAGCCTTCAACGATCGGGGAAACGGGAGGTTACTGAGCGCTCCTAAATCTTTAGGATTAGCTTCCAACCCATCGATAGACACATTATGTCCCAAATATGCAACTTGATGCATGACCCAAAACCTTTTCAATGCACTGATCTATAAATTCCAGCGATCACATGTTTCCAACAAACGTTCCGCCTTCTCGCAGAGATCACTTCATGACGAGGCTGGGATCAGAATGTCATCAATATATGACCGCCTCCCTAGCACAGACGGTTTCTTCTCCTGATCGAGTTCGCCCTCTGTGAACACATCATGGCTCTCAGTGGAATCCTGATAGGCACTTATCTTGAAATGTCCGTACAAAGCATTGTCAATCAGCGTCTGATAAATCGGAGGCGCATTCTTCAGACCAAATGGCATCCGGTTCACACAAATATACTGAACGGTGTTACAAACGCAGATATTTCACGAGACCGATCGGACATCGAGACTACCCAAAATCCACTAGCCCTATCCAGCGAACAATACCATAAAGTCTTATCCAAGCCCTCAAGCAGATCATTAATCAGCGGCATTGGATCCACCATAAGTTTGGTCAATCGGTTCACCAGTCAATAGTCAATACATAGCCGGATGTCCACGCCGTTCTTCTTTATTACGCTGAAGATTGGTGAGGCCCACGGTGATGTCAACGGCTTGATAATCTTCGTGTCTAACAGTCCTTTGATCAGATCGGATAACTTCTCCCGATACTGCGGCGCCACACGTCGAGATCGTTGGGAGATCGGCTTGGTATTACCCACGTCGATATCACAAATCGCTCCATGATTGGCAGGGGGTAGGGCATTGCCTTTCCCGATCAGAAAATGTCTTTTCTTCCAAATTATTCTCTTGAGCTGATCGATCTGTTCCGGGGTATTGACATCCCGATCGCCTACTTGAACGTCGTCCAGGGTCACTTCAGGTGGACTGGTTGACACTTCGGGTAGAACCGCCATCTGACTCTCTAACGCTTTGACGTACTGCTCCCCACCCTCATGTATACATACCTGGTCATCTTCTGGGGTAACTTCACTCAATCCGCCCCTGTCGAACGGGTAATGCTGCTGTTCCTTATCGGCAAAATGTCCTTCTGCGACATCAATTTGAGTAGAAGCGCCATTACATTCGTCTTCGACAATAGTACAATCGTCCCCATCTACCACCGGTTCCACTGTTACCTGATCTTGTGACGCAACGGCGTTGATGACCTTCAGCCCATCTGCTTGCGAGTCCACTTTTTCAGGTAACTGTGGGGCCTTTCTATTAATCAACATATTCTTGGGTGTTACGTAATCTGACCTTTCCACTAAAGGTGAGGGGTCTTCTTCCACCGATCCATCATCGCTGACCAAATCGGTGGTAGCTTGGTATGCCAATTTTTGCCACTCAACATATCTTCTCGATCCGATCGAAACAAACCCCATATCCTTGGAACTTTTCCTTCGGCCAGCCACGTACCAACGATCGTATTGTTGTCTAACGTCAGTGGTTTTTAACCGATGTTAGTAATCCGTATGTAATCTGATCTGCCTCCAATTTTCACAAAAGTCGATACCCACCGTTCGCCCCTAGTTATCCACAACTTCCTCGATCGGTAGCCTTTTTCCACTGTGGTATCCGCCGATCTGCCCACAGGAATATTAATATCCCGGTTCCATCTTACCAGATCAGTATGTGATCTGTATAAGGGACGCCAACGGGCCAGTTGGATCTGGACTTTCTCCGGAAGCGTGAGCACTACATGAGACAGATCGAGACGTATACATGCCGGTACCATGAAATCCATACCAAGAGCGCATCCTGGCCGGCCAACTTACCAACCCAGGCGCTAAAGAAATATACCATGAACACGATAAGGTAATTTTGACTCGCGTTATCTCTTCGGTCATATAGGAATTCTATCCAATTCCGACGCATTCTTCTCTGTGTGTCGTCTATTTGACATATTTTTCCGACCTTACGAGAAATGGCGGAATCAATAATTGAGATTTCTGCTGCAAAGTCAAATAACATCGTCGCTTTTTCATTGTTGATCTTTCCGCAAGCCTTCGCTTGTTTAAACCATTTATCGGAAGCGTGATATTTCCAGTATCACGTGATTCACCAGGCATCAGATCCAACTGCATCACGACATTCGATCGGAAATATTCATCGTCGTAAGACTGTAAATCGGATGACTCCTGTCGGCTGTCCTTTCTGCTGTTGTCTTGTCGTCCTTTAAGACATATGCATAGATTCTGAACGTAGATTGCTCGGCTCGACCCAGATTCCAACATGACAAGCGACCTAGTTTAGCATCCTTTCCACATCCGGCGGCAACATCCCTGCATGCTTGTCCGGCACATACCACTTGTGCATCTGGTTGAAAACCTCCTCCATTTTTCACTGTCCAGCTTCGTGGATTTTTCCACACGCCTTGCATAAAAATAAACAGTGATCGGTAGGGTGGCCGAGTCTTTCACACTTCTTGCAGGTAATATTATTCCAGCAGCCACGATCATCATGTTTAGTCGATCCGAAATGTGTACACTCCTTCCGCGGGCGATCTGGGTCGTACTTGTTGCCTCTTCCTTCCTTCCGATCAGCGTGGCTTGACAGCGGTCGGCTTCTCGGCACAGACTCCGCTACAAAAACATGTCGGTATTGCTCCTCGTCTGACACCACGCTGGACCGACCACTACATTCCTCTTCTGATCCGGTGCTATGATCGGCTACTATTGCTTTAGTTGCTCTGTCCGACCGGTCCGTGGTCCTCTTCACTGGATCTGGTTGTGTCTTCGATAGAAATAGGCTTAATCCAACAGCAAACTTCGCTCTCATTCTGCGGGAGTGCTGCAAAATACGCAGTGTATGCTCCATATCTCCTACATCCTTGAGGCGCAGCAAGGTAAGTTGATCGGCCAGCTCTTGATCATCAAGAGTGCTGATGAAGTGGCCACATTTTCCTTGGCGGCGCCGGTCGGCGGAGTGGTCTCCTTGATCGGGATTCCTGCATGTATCGCGGTCACGTTCAGACGTTGTAAGTATTCAATCGGCGTTTCATCGTCCCTTTTCTTAATGTGATGGTATCTTCTGGCGGTTGAAAAACCGGAGTTGCAATATTGTCCTTCCAATTCCATACATAATAGGTCCCAATCAGACCGGACATTCCGACTTAGTTGTTGAATCCAGTTCGAAGCCGGTGCCTTCATCAAATCTCAGAAGATCAGGCGCCGTTTTTTTTCGGTGCCTGATCACGGGGGAAGGCGGACTTTGTTCGTATGAACCACGATCGTGGCTTGCTCTTCATAAGCATCCTTCCCCGTAAAATCCTTTAATTCCGTGGTTGCAGCCATACGAATCCCTGGGATCGCCGCCGAAATAAAGTCGAAAGTCGTAGTTGAGGCTAAGTTCGCCTTTCCCGCCCTGCCTTTGCCCGTACCACTATAGTGATCGTCAATTTCGCCAGTCGACTCCATGTCGAAATCGCTGCTACTTGTCGATCGGCGAGGACGGGAAGGCTGCGACTTGCGCTTTGCTTAATAAACCACTCCTTTATCTTCGACCACCTTTTCCGCTGATGTGACCGACTCCATATCGACCTCCGTGAAAACCCTTTCGCTTTGCCGGACCTGTCGGCTTTGGGCAGGAGGTAGTTGAGATGATCGTCGCAGATCTTTAATGAAACGTTTCATCATAGCATTAAACATGGCCTGCATGCTGTCTCGAGTTGCGGGCAAGGTGACTAGGCACTTTTTTGGGGGGGTGTCGACATCTGTGGGTGCCTCTGGGCTCCCGACTGGCATGCCGCCCTATGCTGCCGCACGTCTTTTTTATTCTCCGTGTGGCTGTTATTGAAGTCCATGGTCATCTGTCCCACACCGACCTTCAACTCCTATGAATCCTTAGAGGAAGGTGGCGACTCGTAAAGTGAATTGTTATCGGAAAGCAAACGTTTCCCATATGATGCAGTGAGTTGAGGGGCTTCCGATGCAATTGTGGGAGTTGGGCGGTGTGACATCCCCACTAATGGTACCAAATGGTCGTGTAAGGTTGACATCGCCAATTTTAGCCTCTATGTGTCAACTTCGAACAGCTTGCTGACACCTTCAAGGTTCAGCACTTTCATCCCGACCTCAGCCAACATAGTTAGAAAGTTCTTTAGCAGTACTAGCGGTCGATTCGAGGCAATCAGCTCAGTAATAGGTCAATGAAAACGATCAATAATTAAGGGGTTGACGATCTGCGTGATCTCGTTCTCACGAATAAATCTCTTGAATTCGTAAATGTAATACATCCTGGTCAGATCTTCGTCGTTGACAACCCATCACTGATTGCCGACTTTTCTTCCAAGTCGTCTTCATCCGATAGCATCGTGAGCCTCCGTTTAGGCTTTCTCACAGAGAATTTGGGCTGATCAGGATGCCCATCCCCCACATTCTTTTACACTTTTATGAATTTTAACATCGAAATGCATAGGATCAGGGAAAAAATCCCGATCGTTACTATAGCAAAACTTGCTATAGCCCCGATCGGCTCCAGTAGGAGCCTTATTGGGAGGAAAAACTTTATTAATTTCGACATGGTCTTCTACCTGTCCAGATCGAACATCGCTTTCCTTTTCAACGACAAGGACACAAGGTGATAAGCGCTCCTTGTGGCCTCTCCAGAGTGATACCATATTGAAACTTGAAAAATCCATATTTTGCGAGAAATCACGGTGATATACACGGTCACCAAGTGATCCGGGCACGCAAACCATTGTGGAATAGTCGAGTTCAAATTCAAACACCGAAGTGTCCTGAACCCGATCATCATCGCGCCCAGACGACCAACTTACGAGAGGGATTACCCGCGAACCTTCGCCTAAGCTCCGATCGGATGACCGATCAGTACAGTAGGACGCCTGCTCCAATCTTTGTTCACGCTTCTCACCTTGTGTACCCATACGTTTGGATGGCTACACACTCGGTGGACCGTCGCGCGATATGGACTTGTGGAGATCGATATGTAGCGATCCACTTCTGGGGCAGGGTGTATCTAGGGAGGAAATCGTCACCCTATACACGCAAATATCCACAATATACTTGATCCCAGTATACATCTAGGGAAGATCGCGTATATCCGATCGTAGAGCATAACCAAAATGAGAGATTATAAACCAATCGAGAACAACCAAACAAACGTATCCAAGAACTTGGGGTTCCACTAACGAGATCTCCACGTAAACCTTTCCAATTAGTAATAACACGTTCCAAACTTGTGCGACTTGAAGTGAGTGCTGTGATAAGTACGCGTTCCCGTAGAGGGTTTCCGGCGGGCCAAACGCGTCCCGGACGGGCAAGTTGAGCTGAAGGGACCCTTTTAACCCTTCTCTCCCAAAAATTACGCGGTAGGCGGGGGCGACTTATGCGTAAGAGCTAAGAAAACACAGACTATATTTATATCCATTAAAAAGCTAATATGTAAACCACATGAAACATCGTGTGACTAACCTAAAACTGCGTACATGGTACTTCTGACACAAGATTGGCTCAAAATAACCTTCCCTTTTAACCAAACCGATAGCTCCAAAACGATCGGCGATATTCCGGTATAAACTGACTATATTTCTTCTTCACTTCACCACAAAAATGACGTTTGGATTCTCGATGGTGGTGCCAGCCATCACCTTGTTGTTGGTGAAGATCTTTTAGAAGATGTGGTTACCTGCACGGGAGATATGAGGCTGACGTTACCCGATGGAAATTTTTTGCAGGTCACCAAGATCGGAAAAGTTCGCTTAAGAAGTATCGACGATCCTGACACGATTATAGTTCCCCAATATTTTTTTCCCGAAGTTAACAAGGGATTAGATTTCACGTGGAAAATTTATGCAGAAAGGTTGCAATTTTGTGCACCGAAGTAACAGGATGTAGGTTAGCCTAAGCGGGGATCTACTGTTTAATGTGAAGGTGGATGGATCTATTTTAACGGCGTATCTGACTACGACGCGACAAATAAGTCAGATTGAGACTCTGGACAACAAGGTAAGAGAACATGTTACGAAATCATTGGATGAAGAAATTTTCTCAGATGTGTCTTTGGAAGTAGATGTGGAATCGCAAGACGGAAGTGTAATGTAATTCGATGTTTCGAGGGTACAAGCGATCAAGTCAAGCACACATCAACGCAAGCCACCGAAAAAAACCGAAGAGGAATGTACGCGAGACACCAAGATTCAGTGAGTATAAGAAGACCATGAAGAAAAAGAAGGCCAGACAGAAGTCAGGCGTGGAAGGAAGTCACAAACATGTGAAGACGTGAATGCAGTTACTACGACGGAAAAAGAACATGAGTTGGCGGTTTAGCAGTGCTGAACCCCAGTGATGTTGGAATGAAGGTCAAGTATACGAAGGACCCGCAGAGGTTTAAGGAAGCACACAAGCGAGAGGATGCACACATGTAGGAAACGGCAGAAGAGGCAGAGTTGAAGGCTTTACAAGACCTCGACATATGTGAAGTAGGTAATCGAGCGATACAAACGAAATGGGTATACAAGACGAAGTGAAGGCAGATGGTACGATTGAACGCTACAAGGCGCGACTAGTGTCATGTGGAGATAAGCAGGTGTATGGAAGAGATTTCGTTTTTAAGTTCTCGACTGTCATGTATCTAAGTAACGTCAAGGTGGTTCTTGCTATGGCACAAGTGTGGAAGGTACCGGCGAGGCATGGCGATGTACCAAGCGCATATCCAAAGGCAAGCACAGACAAGAATTACGAGATTTATTTGAAGATACCGCAAGGCAGCTTGATAACGAATGACGCATTGAAGCATTTTGGAGTCAATTCGCCCCAAACATTTAGCTTTACGTTTGAAAAAAATTATACGGTTTGAAACAAGCTGGACGCATTCGGTATGAACTATTACGAGGGACGATTCTAGACCTGTCCTTCACTCAGTGCATGACGGATACATTCATTTTTTCAAGGAACAATTACGATGGAATTGTTATCGTTGGAGTATACGTGGATGATTTACTCGTAACAGGTACAACGGAGAAATTGATGGATGATTTCTTTATTAAGATGAAGATACTGGAATAAAAGGACCTAGGACCAGTGGAATATTCTCGGTATCAGGATATGTGGAGACCAAGAGTGTGGATATACCATGGATCAAGAGGGCACTATTAACGAGTTACTAGAGAAATACAACATGGAGAAGGCTAACTCAGTGCAGCTACCGATAAATGACGTGTGCGACGACGGTGAAGATGACAAATTTTTGCAAACAATGCAACGACTGGAGCACCAACCCAGAAGACATTTCAATCTATGGGGGAAGTTTGTTATGTATTTCAAGATGTACCCGACCAGACATTTCTTTTTCTGGTCATCGCGTGGCAAGGCGTATGCATGCGCCGAAACAAATGATTTCAAGTTGGCGAAGAAAATTATCAGTATTTGAAAGGTTCGAAGAAGCTCAAGCTACATCTGGATTGTGTGGATAAGGAGATGGAACGTTACAACTGATTGGATACAATGATGCTGATTTTGCTGTAGACAAGGAAGACAGAAATAACTTTAGTGTACGCATTGTGTTTCTAAATGGCATTTTGGTTGGAAAAGAAAGGTACTGTTGCGTGGTCGACTGCCCATGCGGAATTCGTGGCCACCTCAGTCGGTGGTAATGAAGTTCTCGGTTTGAAGTAGTTATTAGGAGAGATTGCACTAAGTGTGGAGAGACCGATCATCTTACGAATGGATAATCAAGCCGCTATACGACAGCTGGAGGACGAATCTAGTGGTGCTGTTTCGAAGCATGTTGATCTCAAGATCAATTTTCTGAAGGACTACGTGAAAGAAGGAGGCAGTAAACCACTTCATGTGGCCAGTGATGAAATGCTCGCAGACCTACTGACGAAGCCACTTTTTGCAGCCAAGATTTTTCTCCTGCGTAGCGAGATTGGGCTTAGGCGAGGTCACAGTAATCGCGGAAGGAGTGTTGAAGTTTTCAAGTGTTGTATATATTCTGACATGAGGCTATATACAAATTTCAAGTGAAAGCGCGACCACAGTGGTCACTTATGCATTTATGAATTTTTTAGCTGCTTTAGAATTTTTACTGTATACTTGCTCTTATTATGAATTTTAGGTCAGTTTCTTAAGTACGCATTTATAATTAGTTTTTTTACTCTAAAACTCAGAGAACACTTACTTGCTTCCCGTGCGCACCTACTCTGATCACGTAGGGCGCGCTTCTTTCCATGAAATTTACTCCCAGACTATCGGGCACTAAGGGCCGGTATAGTCATTACGGAATATTGGCCTTGTCCCCAACTCGTGTTAATTTCCTACAGTTGGTGTAAGGTATGTATTTAAATGCACTTTTCGTTTGCGCTGCATCCAGCTCTTCTGGTGTTATCCTCTTAAAGTGGTACATGTTATGAGTTAAATACAAAGATGCGGGGCGTGTGACAGGTGGCGACTGGTCGAGGCTAGTGATTTGAGTGCATGATGGCAAATTAGATCCGCATCTGCTGTATGAATGCTTGGAATTAAGCATGCGACTGAAAGTTGTGTTGCTGCATTATCTGGAAAATCTGGAACATCATCGCCGAGTTGGCGTTGACTCCTTGCTGAGCAGCAGCTGCTTGCGCGGCAGATGCTGGAACTGCATCTGGGGCTTGTTGATGCGCAGCGTGTCCTTCAGCATTCTGCGCTTCACTTTGAGGAGTATCTCGTGGTGCAGCAGCACGCGTGCGTGACGCAGAGCAGGAACGCTCATTTCCAGATCTTTACACTAAATCACACGAAATAGAATTTAGCTGATTTTGGCAGACGTACTGCTTGTATCAAAACTGATGTCAAAGTCTGCGTCAACTGAAAGAAATGTGATCGTATAATTTTGAATCAATCAGCATTAATTATACATTAGTGGCAGCAATTACACGACTGAAACTGAATTTTACAGATGAGACGGTGTTACAAAAGTGATCTGTGACATTAAAGCCTTGTTGGGAAAACGAAATAAAAACCAAGTTGAAGAGGTAATTTGGGGTGAATGTGCTCAAGGTAAGCTGACAACGAGTGCATTTAGCCACAATGAACGAAGAGGCCATTAAATATCGAGCATTGACTACTGTGAAATCGAGAGGAGTCAGTCGAAAAAGTCTTGAGATCGTGCAGACGACGAAGATGATACTTCATCGCAATAACTAAGTGAATTCCGTAGATCTGCAGGGAACCCGATGTTGGGTGAAATTTCTGGAGGAAACAGTGGGTACTAGATCAACGGTATTATGTAAAACGAATCAAAATAGTGTGAGTCAGATCCAAGGTAGAAATCAATGCATGAAAATCTCGGATCGTTTAAGCCTGAGTGGTGTCATCTAGCTGAATTTCAGCCTAAATCAGACTACGAGGAAATTCTCAGATGATATTATTAAGACTGATTTAACAGAAAAATGAGATGAAGAATCCATGACACCCGTATTAGTTATTTGCAGATGGTATTATGGAGACTGCGAGACGGGATACCTTCAAGGTCGGGTAGCCGTGGGTTTCATCCCGGAACTGCGCCAGAGCTCTTGGACATACGTCGAATCTAAAGCTTCTTGAAGATTTTAGGGCGGAGAGTTGCAGGCAGGATACGAGCGGAAAGCGTGTGCGGGTCTTTCATCGTCCTTCTCTAAATTTTACTTCAATATCCGTAACATCTCACCCTCCGGAAATTTGCCTATCGGCCATCGAGATTGCAGCTGTTTTTATTCGACCAATTAGCATCGATTCCCGGTCCCCTTTGGGCTAATAGGTTACCAGATGGGACGAAATACTCTAGGTCATTTTTCATATTACTCACTTCACAGCAGTTGTTCCTGAGTCCGGTCGCAGCCGCGCAACGTAGCGTCCTTTTCTGAACCATCATTCATTCAATGTATTGAAATGATTCAGCGTCCATCCTTGCGTAGATAATGAGAAACTTTTGTTGTAGATGTGTAGTAATAGCTTCAATATACTGAATTCGTCTTAAGTCAATATTACTGCAACCAAACAGCCGTTGACCGTGAAATTGACCCCCGTAGACAGTTCGCAGATAGCAGAAGTTAACCAAGCCAAGGACTTTATCAATGGAATGTGTATTGGGAAGTGAGTAGCTAGCCTAGCATGTAATATGCATAAGATGTTGAAGTTATAGCAACCTTTCATCTGTTGTGTACTCTACACCACTTATGAGTGCCCAAACATATGTACGCAGATATTCGAGTACGAGTACAACGAGACTTTACTAATAAGTACGATATGAATATTGCTACGAATGAAAATATCAATCATACTTGGCTTTAATAAAAATCGGTATTATGAATATTTTCAATACAACGGTTCTCCACATTTGTCCGAGACCCAAGTGGCTTCCAAATCCGTTCGGGATTCGGCCGCAAACGCCAATCGGTCCGATCCGCATGTAGATCCAAGAGCGTCTTCAGACTGAGCCCATTTCTCTCGAGCCCTCTTACGACGAGCGAGAAGACGAGATCGTGCGTTTTCGTCTTCGACTCGATGCGGGCTTGATTATGTCCAAGGTGTTTATAACGATAGAAACCAATATTAAGGACACTACAAAATCAACGAGATGGCTTGAGTCGAGTTCGTAATCGCTTGGGCTCTCTCGGGCGACGGCGATTCGGCCTCGGATCTGCCATCGATTTTGGATATGGCGGAACCGATTCGCGATTGGGAGAACCTAGCGCAAGATTTGGATGCTGCGGGACGAAGTTCAGATCATTGACGAGTTGTTTGAACTCGTACATTTGCACGAGTCCACCTTGCAACATTCGAGCTCCACCTTATGTTAACAGGATTGTAGCGAGGATGGAGAATGTTCATCCCTGGAATAAACTGAGCGCAGCCATGACAACGGCGCTGAAGCTGATACCGCAAGGACGATGGCAGCGTACTACCGCAATCACTGCATGAAGAGCTTTTTGTGCTACGTCCCACACACGATAGAATCCTCGTACGTGCGAGGGATTGCCACGCTTTTGTGTTTAGCGATGAAACCGATCACGAGACTGGGATGTTGCCCTGGAGCAGTGTCCGGAACAAAGTCTGCGAGTACTCGCACCTGCTGATAGTGCACGTAATGTGGATGAATTTGCAAACGTCTCCATCGAGCGTGTGGCTAGCGCGTCGTTACCACTAGTTTGCTGCGATGATCGTGCCTCACGTAACTAATACGGCAGTTAGGTAAAGACTGTAGCTAGCAACTGGTTCACCTGCACCATCATTCTCGTTCCATGCATGGCGTGACAAACGTCGAGCAAAGACAAAAGATACGCTGTTGGTAGAACGCCACTGAGCACAAGTCACGTGCTGACTAGGTGGAAAACTTCATGGGGAATGGAGCAGGGGGCGGAAACTGGTAGGCTTCCTGGTTGTCTACGTCCACTCAAAAGCAAGTGTATCATGACTAGACCGATGCGCATGTCAGCATTCACTGAAAGATCGCGGCAAATAGGCCCAGACGTCGTCATGAAGAGCGAGTCAATGGCTCTTTCACAGACGTCCCACGCACTGGTCAGGTATCGCATCTTTATCATCATAGACAACGCAGGATGAAGCCGTTGTTTTTACTTTCGAGTGCATGCCTCCACTTTCCGAGGACGACTGCATTAGGCTTTTCACAGTATGAAAGTAGCAACCTCAAGTCTTTATCTGAACTTATAGTGATGGCTATAGGTTCAGTTAAGGACTGAACGGGCGGGATAGGTTCAGCTTTTCTGTGGGGCGAACCCTATGCGCACCCCATGTTTCTGATATCCGCACCCCATCTTATATAAAATCATGTTTAAGCAGAACATTCCTTATTTAATCACGATTACGAGAACTACTAAGACTGCTGAAAAATGAGCTCTACGGAAGCAAGTGGCTGAGTTGCGCCAACTACAATCAACGGTCCTTTGCGGCACTGAAGCACGTGGCTGTCTCCTATATGGAATCAAATGCCGTTCGAAGCAAAACGGTGAAGTGAAGTAGAAATTACTTGTCACAAAGTAAATGCAGGGATTCAAGGAATGCAGATAGATTTGGGTTAGAATGTCCCAATTATGGTAGCATCAGATTCCAAGAGAAGTCCTTCGACGCGGCGTCCTTCAATTGCCGATGCGTTTGATGCAATTAAAGTAACCAATCGCTACAAGGGCTAAGGATACATAACGTTTCTCGCTGTTTACCTTCATGCTTTTAACCTTACTGTTGGGGCGCGTTCAAAAAAGTAATACGTGCGATGCTTAGGCACACAATCTATATCATGCATCGCTGTGTCTCAGTAACATGGCTCACTTTGCACACACACTTCATTAATCCGTTAACGTTGGGGGATGGGGGGAGGGGCTACTAAAACACGTCGAACAAAGCGCAACCTAAAAGCATCCAAATACATGTCGAATCGAGTTTAGCAGGGTTCCTTTGTGTTGCGACCGACGCAATGTAGTCGTCCATCCTCGTCAATATATTCGCATCTTCAAGTCACCTTGTACAGCAGAAGGCTGACGGGCAATTCTAAGCTAACAGATGACAGGAAGGATCCGCTTGCACATCAGTTGGGGGGATGGTGATTGCCACACCAAAATTTTAATATTAGTACGTGTACGCCTCGTTATCCAGTCGTAGCGGGTGGCAAAGCATCGGTTGTGTGCCAGCCGTTTACGTTGTCACGATGGACTTGATCCTGCGTAAACCACACGTGCTTCAGTGCCGCAACGGACCGTTGATTGTAGTTGGCGCAACTCAGCCACTTGCTTCCGTAGAGCTCATTTTTCAGCAGTCTTATTAGTTCTCGTAATCGTGATTAAATAAGGAATGTTCTGCTTAAACATGATTTTATATAAGATGGGGTGCGGATATCAGAAACAAGGGGTGCGGATATCAGAAACATGGGGTGCGGATAGGGTGCCCGTTTCTGTGATCAGAATCTATCTCGGAGGTCCCACTCTAAAACGTGTAGAAAGTTGTGGGTATAAATAGTGTGCCGATGGGTACCATATAGTTGGTACCCCTCCAATCAGAAACGTATGTACTGTATGTATCGAGAGGGGGCTGCCCATAAGAGAATGGGGAAAAGCAAACCTCGTGAACGGCATCCTTTCTTATCTCCAAGCGAATCAATGCTTCCTCGAAGTGTATTCATCTCCACAGGTTCCTTCTCGCTCACCTACTTACGTCACTCTTCCCCCCTCGCCTTCAACATCCGTTTCTGCAAGCTTATTGCGTCTCCCAAGTTCTCTAAAACCACCCGACGTCTTTCTTCCCTCCCGTCTCTCCATTCCCTTACTTGTTCGGTATAAAGAGTCACGGTGCGCGAGCGTTGCGTTGGCCTCCGGCAGCTATAAATAGTTCTTCATGTCCCAGTCCCCCGTCCCGGAGCTCACGGCCCCATACGCGCTACTGCAGCGAATGGAGCAGGGAAACGGAACGGGGCCACGGCCCGAAAGTGACACGATTTTCGGGACAGACGTCGTCAACGTCCACGTCGACGACGACCCCGCGCCTTCCGACCACGACACCGCTAGCCACAACCACGACACCCCATCCGCCGCCCCCTACGACGACTACCGGTACGTCCACCTCAACGCGCCCGAGGCCAATGCCGCGCGCGGCTACTGCAGCAACTTGGTCGTCACGAGTCGCTTCACCGTGTACAATTTCGTCCCCAAGCTGCTCTTGTACGAATTTCGGAAACTCGCGAACGCCTACTTCCTCGTGATCTCAATCATGCAGACGATCAAGCCCATCTCGAATACCGGCGGCTTCCCTGCGTCGCTCCCCGCGCTCTCGATCATTGTCCTCATTGACATGTTCTTTGCCATGTTGGAAGACTACAAGCGCCATCGCGCTGACCACGTGGCCAACAACCTGCCGTGCCATAAGTTTGACGCGACGTCCCGGACGTTCCACCCCACCAAGTGGCACCTCTTGCACGTCGGGGACGTCGTAAAAGTCGCGAATCGCGACGCTGTGCCCGCGGACCTCGTGATCCTCGGCGCACATGAGCCGGATCCGGCCCATCCTGCCGGCATTTGCTACGTCGAGACCAAGTCGCTCGATGGTGAAACGAATCTCAAGCTGAGACAAGGAGTTGAGGCCACGTATACGCGCCTGGGCCACGACGCAGCCGTTGCAGAGCTCCACGGCACGGTCGTGTGCGAAACACCAAATAACGCCATCCACCGGTTCAGTGGCTCGCTCACGCTCGACGATGGGAAGCAAGAGGTGATTACGACGAACGCTATTGTCCTCCGCGGCTCGACGCTCCGGAATACCGAGTACATTTACGGCCTCGTCGTGAATACGGGACCGGATACGAAAATCATGATGGCGTCGTCGTCCGAGCCCATGAAATGGAGCAACATGGAACGACGCTTGAATACGCAGATCCTCTACATCTGCGTCCTCATGGTCGCCTTGTGCCTCGCAGGCGCGACGTTGTCCACGGTCTGGAACGCCCAGAACCTCGGACAGCACCGCGCGTGGTACCTCTACGACAAGGACGCGACGTCTATCCAGGACCCCGTGGCGAATTTTTGCATCATGGTCTTGTACTACTTTCTCCTCTTGAATTCCTTCATCCCCGTGTCGCTCTACGTGAGCATGACGTCGGTCAAGTTTATGCAGTCGTTCTTTATGAACCAAGACCTGGAAATGTACCATCAAGACTCGGACACGCCGTGTCAAGTGCGCACCATGTCGTTGAATGAAGAACTGGGCCAGATTGACTACATTTTCTCCGACAAGACGGGGACGTTGACGTGTAATATCATGGAATTCCGCAAGTGTTCGATCAATGGCGTGAGCTACGGCCTCGGCGAGACGGAAGTGGGCATTGCGGCCCGCAAGCGGCAGCAAGAGGATGCGACGACCACGTCTTCGTTCTACGCCGAGACGCCGGGCGGGAGCTCGACCGTGTCCTTGCGAGGAGAAGACCGTGGCGACGCCACGGGCCCGGGGCTCACGATCGTCCCCACGGATCGCGTCGTCCAGGCCCCGTTTGTCAACTACCAGGACGATGCCATTTTCGACGCCATGGCGCACCCGACGAGTAGCCAGGCGGAAAAGATTGCTGCGTTTTTCGAACACTTGGCCCTGTGTCACACAGTCATGCCGGAAACAGCGTCGGACAATAGTTTACGCTTGAGTGCGTCGTCTCCGGATGAACAAGCGCTCGTGGCCGCGGCGGCGTGCTTTGGGTACAAATTTGTCGCGCGCGGGCCGGGGAAAGCCATGGTCGAGTCGTTCTCGTGTGTCGAGCACCCCGAGTACATGATGAGCCATCAACCCGTGGCGGAGAACCCCGTGAGCACGTATGAGATCCTCGAGGTGCTCGAATTCAATAGCACCCGCAAACGCATGTCGGTGATTCTCAAGACGCCCACGGGACAGATTAAACTCTTTTGTAAGGGAGCCGATACGGTCATGTACGAACGGTTGCGGCCCACGGACGACCCGAGTGTCAAGCACGTACGCGCGGTGACGCTGCAGCACATGGAACAGTTTGCGTCCGAGGGCTTGCGGACGCTTGTGATTGGGTGTACGGACATTGCGCCCGCTTTCTTCGACGCGTGGGTCCTGGACTATCGCACCGCGATCAACGACATGCGTCAGATTGAGTTACGTCGCACTGGCCAAGCCAATGACATTGATCGCCTCATGGAGGCCATTGAAGTGAATCTCGACATTCTAGGCGCAACGGCGATTGAAGATCGGCTGCAAGCCGAAGTGCCCGATACGATTTACAAGCTGCGGCAAGCGTCGATCAAGATTTGGATGCTCACGGGGGATAAAGAGGAGACGGCCATCAACATTGGCTTTGCGTGTCGGCTCCTGACGCCCGACATTGAACGCATTGTCATCTCAGCGGATACGCACGCCGATTTGGACGCGATTGTAGCGGAACTCGAACCTTATGCGCTCGAGGACGACGAGGAAACGCCCATGCCAGCCACGGGGCCTCCCGGTGCCGCGGCCTCGGAGCCCCGACGAAGCCACGCGTCCGTCCCCACGCGACAGAAACGCCTCACGCAGATTGAAAGTATGGCCGAACGGCCTCCGCAAGACTTGGCGCTCGTGATTGATGGCGAAACGCTGGAACTAGCGCTCGAGGAATGCCGCGACTTGCTCTTGAAAGTCGCCGAAAAGTGTGTGGCCGTGATTGCGTGTCGTGTCTCGCCGGCCCAGAAAGCGCAACTCGTGCGACTCGTGCGGGACAATAAGCCCGAGATCCGAACGCTCGCGATTGGCGATGGCGCGAACGACGTGTCGATGATCCAGGCCGCGCACGTGGGCGTCGGGATCTCGGGCCAAGAGGGCATGCAAGCGGCCAATTCGTCGGATTATGCCATTGCCCAGTTTCGGTTCCTCTCGCGCCTCTTGCTCGTGCACGGTCGCTGGAATTATGTCCGCATGGGGAAACTCATTCTGTACATTTTCTACAAAAATGTCATTCTCAACTTGACGCAGTTTTGGTACATGATCTACACGGGCTACTCGGGGCAAAAGTACTTTCTTGAGTGGGGCCTCCAAGGGTACAATCTATTGTTCACGGCGCTCCCGATTATCCTCGTGAGTACGTTTGAACAAGATGTGCCCGCGGGCTTGGCGCACAATTACCCGCTCCTGTATCGCATTGGACAGGAGAATACGCGCTTTAATACCAAAGTCGTGTGGGCCTGGATCACGTCGTGTGTGTGGGAATCCCTCGTCATTTGCTTTGGCGTCGTCTATGGCATGCGCTACTTGAAAGCCAGTGGTGATACGCCCGTCATGTGGGTCTATGGCTGCACGTCGTTCACGATCGTCTTGATTGTCGTGACGCTCAAGCTCTGCTTGCACCAGCAAATGTGGTGGCCCGTGCACATTGGCATTTACGTCGGGTCATTTGCGCTCTGGCTCGGCACGGCCGCGTTCATCTCGTATGGCCACTCGGTGAGCTCGGCGTACTGGAATGGCGTCTTTCCGCATACGTTTGGCCTCGGCGCGTTCTGGCTCGTCGTGCCGCTGCTCGTCGTGGCGTCCTTGTCCCGGGATTTCCTCTGGAAAGGGTACATTCACATGTTTCGGCCGTCGTTCAAGCACTTGGCGCAAGAAGTGCATGCGTACGGCCTCACGCACTTGGCCGATCAATTATTGACGTTCCCCCCGGCCGAGCACCTTCCCGACGAGGCGTTTCAGTCGTCCAGTGCCCGCACGGGACTCCTCACGTCGAGCACGCACGACGTGCGTGTCACGAAACCCATGGCGCCGGCCGTGGTCCTGGCGCCGCGGCCACTCCATGGACGACTGGGCAACAGTCGTCGGTCCGCGACCCGAGGGAGTGCGTTCAGTTACGATGCCGAGAGTGTCATGGTCGAGTCGTTCATGGCTACGGATCGATTTGCACGCAACAAGAAGACGCGCTCGATCTTTGAGCGCCATGGCAGTCGTGGATCCTTGGCGTTCCAGCGCCTGTCGTTAGAGTCGTGGCCCGTGGACGAACAAGAGGACGCGACGACGACGCCCGTGCGTCCAAATCGTGCGCTCACGGAACTCTCGCCGACAGCGGCCCGACGACAGTCCGTGGGCAACATTTTCCGTGGCGCGCGGCATCGCCAGGGCCGACCACGTTTCTTCTCTGCATCGAATGGAGACGGCGACGGCGTCGGGGCGGCATCGAGTCGACGGTCGACGCGGCGCTTGGCTGGCGTACAGGAACATGGGACGGACGAGAGGACGACGCAGAGCTTTCATCAGCCAGCTTCCTCGACTCGTCGGACACGTGGGTTCGACCGACGCGCCATGTCGAGTGACGACGCACACGAGGCGACCCACGCCCTGCGGTCGCCGCTCCTACGACGGCACACGGGACGCATGAGTGGGTCACACATGTAAGGAAACAACAGAATGCAACTCGTGTGTGTGTCTTGTGCGTACATGTATTTTCGTCGTACAACTACTAGGTCTCATCCTTGTACGCACAACGTCTCTTAACTGCGGCTGCGACTGCTTCGACTTCGACTGACACTGCGACGTCGTCGGCCTCGACTCGAGCTGCGACTGCGACTGGGACTGCCGCTACTCGAGCTGCGGCCGCGGCCGCGGCTGCGGCTACGACTGACGGATCGACTGCGACCACGTGTACGACTAGGACTGCGACTGCGTCCACGCGTCCGACTAGCACTGCGACTGCGGCTAAAGCTTCGACTGCGACTGCGACTGAGACTACGACGACGTCGAAACGGACTGGGGGAACGTCGTCGCGTGCCTCGAAACGATGGCAACGGACTCCGTCGGCCGCCACCCCGAAAGGGCGATGGCGCACGTCGACGAAACGCGGGCGAGCGGGACCGTCCGCCCCGTCGCGTGGGGACAAAACTTCGACTTCGTGCCCGAAACGGCGAGGCACCCCGGCGTCCACGTCCATTGCGCACGGGGGAACGTGGCCGACCACGAGACGGCGAGCGGAACCGTCCTGCGCGTCGACCCGCGGCAGGTCGCGACGATCGGGGCGAGATGGACGTGCGTCCAGTTGGACGACGAGAAACTGGTCGATCCGTTGTTTCCGGCTTGGCCACCTCGGGCAGGACGCGTAATTTATTCCCATCGAGCCACCCGTCGTGCATATGTTCCTTTGCACTGTCGGCATCGCTCTGCGACGCCAGGACCACCAACGCACTGGCCTTCCCACGCGGCAGCGTCATGTCCACGCGCTTCACGAGTCCGAATTTACCAAAAATCTCACGCAAGTGATCGGCATTGACATTCCGCGTTAGATTTTCCACGCGTAACGTCACGTGCTTGGTCGGTGGGGAAGCATCTGGTGCAGTGGAAAGAAGAGCGTGTGGGTCGGGTTAGATGAGAAGATGGAGGAGGGGAAAAGAGACCAGAGGAGGGAGGTGTATTTACATACTGGAAGGTGCGTGGGAACGGGAAGACGACCGAGAGCGGGACGCGGAAGCTAGACGCACACTTTTTGTACGACTGGGCGAACGAGGGGACGGGGACCGAGTGGTGCGCGACCGCGAGCGCGAGATGCGCGGCGACACCATTGAGGAATGGACGGAAGCCCTGGCGGTACATTCGGAACACCTTGGTGCGAACGTACGAGATGATTGGACAAAAGTTTGGTAGACGTCGTCGCGACTTGCATGTTTCTTTTAGCCAATGAAGATGATGGACACATTTTTCTATCCCCGTGACAAAAAAAGAAGCGTATTTTGATTGCTATAAGGGAAGCCCTTAACACACACCCTATTTTCCCTAAACTCACACCCTTGATCTGATTGGTACAGAAGCAAGCAATCGGTTACTATGATATAATGCTGAGGAAACAGCTCACACCATATTACAAAGATTCTGCCCTAAGAAGAGGAAGGCAGAGGACTCTTATGGAAAGTCACCACTGCCTTTGCTGCAGAAGCAACATGCAGTTCGCATGAGCTTGCAATGGTGGTGGTTCAGTCCAAGTCAAGGAGAAAGGGGTCACTCAGTATGCACCAAGCAGCTCCCACAATAGCATGAGGAGACAGTTCCAAAAAAGCCAAAAGCGACAGAAGACGCGCTGGAGTTTGCAGAAGCAAAAGGAGATAAAATCAGCACTGACAACTCTTGCAAAATATGGCATTAAGCACCACAAATTCTGAGTCTCCACTGTCTATGTAACCACACTTGGGCGACAACGACAAGCTCTTTTCGAAGACAGCTACGGAATCGTGTGTGTCCGGATGGAAAGGGAACTACGGTGCACGGATGCTGGGGTGAAAACCTTGTTTATTGTCAGAGGCAACCGCTACCACTTGTAGGGGGAGAGGCGGGGCCTCCTTGAATGTGGTAGTGAGCCCTTTCTATGCGAACTACTGCTCCCAGAACACACAAAATGCAAGCTCCATGCGGATGAGGTATTGGCCAAATGGTAAGCGAAGACCCTGCTCTTACCGCCGCATGTCTGCTTGGTTCCAGCAAAAAAAAACATTTGCCTTGCTAAAGATGTGTTTCAAGGAAGGTCCTTCTGAATTGCCAGTGACCTACTCGATGAGGAACCGTGCAGGAACCATCTATACCTGTACAAGCTGCCCATCTTACGCTGATATTGTCTATATGAATGTGAATGTGGAAGCGCGCTCACCTTAAAGAAGCTTTGAACTAAACTACCGACATGTGCAGCCCAATCATTAAACACAATAGGCCCACATGCGCACATGGTGAGTTTTACCAACAAACCGATCGATTGCGCTCAAAACTACTCTACACAAGCGAGATTTCCGAAGCTTGGAAGAGGGACCTGAGATGCAGTCGTCACACCAAGGATAATTGTTTTGCAACCAGCATCATGTATGGGCCTGATTAACGCACAAAGAAACTCGTTGCACAGCAACAAATGACGAGGAAATGGTCAAGAAATGCAACATTCTTCTTGAAGTTGATACCAACAATCAATTATTACCTATCCCTCCTGATGAATATGATGATGATGAAGATCAGGCTGTGACACTGAAATACATCAATGAGATGGAAGTTGGGTAATGGAGTCTTCCAGCATACAGCCTGGCAGTGATGATAGAGATTCTACCCTAGCTTCTGCCAATGCCGCTTCCTCCGCTGCTGCTTGCACCGGTGTTGTTGTACAAGTTCGTCGATTGTGGCCTACTATTCCACAATGTGTACATTTCCGTGGTATGCTTTGCGCTGATGACGATCCTTGCGACACCCTAGAAGCTTGCGATAGTTCTTGTTGCACCTGTTCTAATGCACACGGATTTCGTTGCGTTGATCTGACATGTCGTCTTCTTCCAGATTCTCTACCACGGCCACGCTGGATGCGGGCAGGCTCCAAAATGCCATGATTATCAGGATCCAATGGCACGTGAATATCATCCAGATTCCACCGCCGATGGAATGCTTCAACAGAAAGATGCTTTTTCTGTTCTAAGCACTCCTGAGTCTCATGCGCACAGGGAATGCCATACACGCGACGCTGAATTTTCGTGCAGTTGACGAGATCATAATGAATTGCACGAGTATACTCGTTTTTGGCCAATTTCAGCGCATGATGAGAGATTCGTCGAAACACACCAGAAAATATCTGCGTTCGCAGCGATGTCAGGGCTTCCGACTTCTCTTTTTCCATCTGCTGCATCAAATCGTGATGCCTATTGACGACAGAGACATTGATGCGTTCGTAGATGTCCAACATCGACCCACTTGCACGATTAATTTCTCCTTTCACATGCGCCCAGTGTGCTCCTTCCACACGAGATGTAACTGTGTGGCCAAAATGCATGTGCCTGTTGATGCTGAATGATGCGAAGTGCTCTCGCAATGGGACTTTGCTCGACTCAATGTATCGGATAGTGTCCTGGTCAATGGTCTCTTTTAGCTTCTTACACCGTTCAAAGAACTGCTCTTCTCTGTTGGTGCATCCATGATATTGCTTCACTCAGCAATGAAGTGATCCAAATTTTCTTTCGATGCGAAATTCTTCTTGCAATTGGTGACGATGTTCTTTGATATGTGCCAGCGACATAGGAGGATTTTTGTTGATGGCCAAATGGTCCTAATTGCAGTGATCAGCGCATACTCACAGTCGATGATGCAAACAGCGGGTGGCTGAATAAACGTGCGATATAATTGGTTGATTGCCCAAATATAATCTTCTGCCGTTTCGCTTGGAAGAAACGTAAATGATGATGAGAAATATTTATTCGTTGCTGTGACAACAAGAACATGCATCAAAGGCATTTTGTATGCATTGGTCTTATACGTCGCATCAATGATGAGTAAATTGATGTATCTTCTTGTGAACGTAATCGACATCCTGGGCTGAAAGAATAAGTGGGTTACCTGGTTGTTATCGTCCAGTTTTGTTGTGGAAACCACTGGCTGCTGCTTCAGATGCTCCATCAAGGCTTCCATCTGTGTCAAACCATGTAGCTTGATACGTTTTGCTTTCTGCAACATATTCTCTACATCCCGTTTCGTCAACAGCAGCATATATGTTTCCTCTTCCGCGAGAGCATTAAGAATGACTCGGGGGGTCGCACCTTGCCGACGCATTGCAACGGCCCTGCTGACTGTCTCAGCTGTGTGCGTCACCCTTCGTACAGCTGGAATTCCAGAAAGTTGCTGTGGCTGACTGCGACAGGCATGGACAATATGCGATGCTTCAACAGTTGATAGAAACCATCGTCCGTCCGAGTGATCACATGAGAGTATAATTTCATACGGGCATAGACCATTCTTGGTGCCCCTTTCTCTAAGCGGCACCCGGGACATTCCATGAATTGGTTTGTGCTCTCCACATTGAGCACATTGTAACCATGCTCGGCGTACTGTCGGTGGCGTTCCTACTGCCTTGGTGTGTTTAATTACGACCGCAAAGCCTTCCCTCATTGCGTACTGTTTAGCTGCCTGCTTGGCTGCTTCAAATGTCTCATATGCATCTGTTGGAAGTGGAGATAGACGGAACCAAGAAGCAGGGGGAGAAGCAGAAGACGATGCGGGGGTGGTAGCAGAGGAAGAAGCTGAAGCCATCGCTGTTGATTGTTGATGTTGGTGGAGTTGTAGTATGAGGTTTCGCGTTCCGCGTGCAAACCAGCATAATAGTTACCAATTACTTACTTCTCTACCAATCAGCTAAGGATGTGCGATCTAAGTCATTTCGCAACGTCGAGCTGTCGAGAAGTGCATTTAACCAATCAAATAAGGGTGTGAGTTTAGGTAAAATAGAGTGGCTTCCCTTGCTATAAATGAAAATTAACATATACCTGTTTCTTGGTACAAACCGGTATATTGAATATTTTCAACAATGTTTAATTTGTATTCATGACCGCACAACCTCAAGATATGCATAGTCAAAACACGTGCAAATACGGATTTCATACTGTGAAAAGCCTGATGCGAAGAAACTTATAGAGATATGAGTTTAAGGCCATTTAGCAAGCTAAATGATGACGTCGATCGACTTTCAATTAGTGTAGTACCCCGTCGTACCGACGGGGCGGAGGGTATATAAGGTAAAGTCATAGAAGCAAGTGCGTGAACGGGAACGTCACAGGGAGGAAAACTTTTAAATAGATGTAAAAAGCGCCATTTGTAACCAACTTTTTTATTTACGCTTTAATACTGATGTTCATGTCAATAGTACTATGACGGATTAGTGCGATTTTTGAAGCCAAAATTGTATTTTATGTTTTTTTGTCAGTTTTTCACTTCACTGTAAAAGCGCTATTTCTAAAGTTGAATTAAATTAGGTCCGATTTCTAGTCCAGTTGGAATTCGATTGGGTACGGCCTCCGACGGACAGAAAAAAATTGGGAGAGAGGGAGCGAAAATGCAGCCAATGACAGTCTTGTAAGGGAAAAATCCAGCCAATCACTACTTTTCGTGACACCTATTTTCCAGCCAAATCACTAATTTTCGTGACACGAAATCCAGCCAATCACTAATTTTCGTGACATAATTTTCGTGACACCATTTTTTTATATATAAGTAGACGAGTTTAAGGCCATTTAGCAAGCTAAATGATGACGTCGATAGACTTTCAATTAACTGAAAAAAATGGCTCGAGTTTAAGGCCATTTAGCAAGCTAAATGATGACGCTGAAAATGCAGCCAATCACAGTCTTCTAAGGGAAAAAATCCAGCCAATCACTAATTTTCGAACGGACAGACACGATTTGTATGGGAAAAAATCGCGATTTTTTATAGAATTGTGGTGGGTGTGGACATTTAGCAAGCTAAAGTATGACATAATATTATATTATATTATATTATATTATATTATATTATATTATATTAT
>CM047585.1:14197806-14310231 GCA_026184515.1 Peronosclerospora sorghi
TTATATTATATTATATTATATTATATTATATTATATTATATTATATTTGACACCCCTAATAGGGGGTGTCAAACATTAGAAACTTCAGCAGGTTTATATCACTTTTTAAGGATGAGTTTTCGAGATATTATTTGAACCGTAGTTCAGCTGTTATTCCCCGTTTCAAAGCCTGACACACCTGAGATAACAAGTGCGAGAGTAGTGGAACTGCACTGCCGTAAAAACAAGAGATGGTATCGTGCAGCGGTAACCAGCCACAATACCGCTGCACGATACCATCTCATTAAATTCGAGGCGTGAGACACGACGACGTTGCTCTACCAATTTCTTATACAGCAGTGAGGTCCGAGATATTAACGGCATTGGTTGCCGCTGTGCATTCAACGCAATTTTAGAGATCAGACCCGAGTCTTTTCATCAGATTTAGCTTTATTCGTCAGTGATACAGCTGTGGAGAAGCGTGCCCAAAATTTGGCACACTTCTGGTCAAGTTTCGTCAAGGCATTTGGTCTAATTTCGGATTGGTTTAAACAAGGGGGGCTTTTCAGCCTATCAGACTCAAGAAGTGTCAAGAACGCAAGTTTTGGTGAGTCACCCGACTTTGGGTATTTTACATATTTTTGTGGGGGTACATTTAGGGACTATAGGGTAGTAGTATTTTAGTTGTGGTTTTACCTTTTAGGACAGAGGTTATACCTTTAAGTAAGGAAATCTTTTAGATTTCGGATAAGTGGCTGAAACCTCTTCTGGTCTTGGTTCACACCACAGCTAGGGGTCGCCGTTCCCTTTTCGTACACTAGTCGCCTCCGCCCGCCGCGGAGTGTTTGGGGGAAGAGGGTCGAATTATCCCCTCTCGCCCATTATACCCGGTCTGGGCGCGCCGCACGCGCACTTTGGACCACCGGAAGTCCCTCGACGGGAGTACGATTTGGCGATCTCAACACCTCAACTCAAGTACGTTTGGAACGTGCTATTCACTGGATTGGTCTTGGCGTGGAGATATCGTTTGTGGAGTTTCACGAGCATATTGGGTCTTTACGCGGACATATTGACTTGTTTTAATATTGGTTGGAAACTAGACCGGTTTTGGTCTTATTTCGTATTGGTCAGGGGCTAGACCGGAACGGTCGGTCTACCCTCTATTATTTCGTATTGGTCAGGTCTTGATCGTTTGGACGATCGACCTATTGGAAGTTATCTCTTGGGAGTGTTTTTGGTCTGTTTGTGTCTGGGGTGAAGAGTTCCGCCCCAGAGATACCTACCCAGATCGGTCTTCTATATTCAAGACCGCTTCGATCCAATCTGCGATCCCGATCCACCGAGTGTGTAACTAGCCTATTCCATCGGGTACACAAGGTGAGATGGACACTAAACAACCGGACCAAGAGGGTTCTGATGACGACCGGTCGTCTGCTTGCAGCGGACGATCGGACCAGATCTCGAGTGGTGGTCCGCGGAGTACCCCCTCCGAAAGTTGGAAGGCTGGGCGCGATGGTGGTAGTCAGGTTATCGATGCTAATGTTTTCGATTTCGAACTTGACTCCACCACACAGCCCTCGGAAGCAGACTTTACATTCTTAATGAGCTTATAAAGCGTACCCGGGTGGCCTTAAGCGGCGGAGCTACCCACTCCTTTTTTCGCTGCGCTAGTTCTTCCGCGAACACGTCGATCAAATCAATGCGGTTTTTTTCCGAATCAATTGTAATCTTTTCGCCATTCTTGACGAGCGCAATTGGAACGGCCACTTGCGCCTCAGGGGTAATATGTCCGATAATAAATCCGTGCGAGCCACCCGAAAAGCGGCCGTCCGTGAACATGGCAACGTCCTTACTCAATCCAGCTCCCATGATCGCGGAGTAGGCCCAACTACATAGGACACAAATCAAAGCACATGATGTGCACAGCCAAATTTCCATGTAGCTATCAAGCGAAGAAACGCTTACGCATTTCAGGCATGCCGGGACCGCTTTTAGAGACTTCATAGTGGATAATTACGATATCATTCTTCTCCAAACCACTCATCATATCCTCCTCACAGTCGTAAACCTTGGCTGTGCCAGTAAATAATAGGCCTTCCTTGCCCGTAATCTTAGCTACAGACCCCTCTGGAGCCAGGTCACCGCGCAAAATACGTAGGTGTCCACTTGACTTCCGTGAGGTTTAAGACGGGAAACGGCAGTTTTCTACAGTCCATGGAGGAATTTCAAGTTTGATTCGGTTCTGATGTATTCGATTGCACCGACCATGGAGCAGCGATTTTCGCAGACAGGACAAGCATATGCAGTTTACCAGGATTAGGTAGTGGAGTTGGGATAGAAAGATGCGATGGGTTGTGCTCCCACGCGCCCATTGTCACGTTGATGCTGTCGAGCTCCGTAAGCGAATTGCTCTTATCCATACCCCGCAACAAGTGCTCGCGACGCTCCTTAAAGCGCTCGACAAGTGGCAGCAAGCAAACGAGCACGCGCTAGTGGACACGATCGTCTCGTTTCTCGTGACAAAGTATCGTCACGCGGCCACGTCCGAGGCGACGGACGAGCAATTGATGACAGTATTCGTGTCCCTCGCGTGTAAGAGCATCTTATCCCTCGACCAGGTCTGCCCCGCCCTAGTCCAGCTCGAGCATCCGTTCTGTGTCGCGTTGCAATCGAAACATGCTCTTAAAGTGGATACCACGTCCACCCTCTCCCACTGCTTTGGTCACGTGCTCGCGACGGACGTTGTCACGCTCTTACCAGTCGTCCTCAAGTGGAACGAACCGTCTCCAGGGACGACGGACCCGGTCCAGGCATTTGTCGTGCAGGTTCTTTCGGCCGCGGGCGACGAGATCCCGACCACTTCCACGGACGAGAAACTGCTCTTACTGCCGTACGTCGCCATGCTCCAGCACCAAATTTGGCGCGGTCTGTAGTACCATGGACGACGAAACGCGCGCCACGACACAATGGGGCGTGACGAGTTTTATACGTGCGTTAATCTCTTGATCGAGGCGCCGCGCCACGTGTTTGAGCACGTTCAAGTGTCGGTCACGTGTTTCGCGACACGCTGGCGCAGGAGGTGGTGCCGACCATGGCCCGTTCTGTCGCGACACAATCTTCGCCCTGACACACACACCGCGCGTCCAAACCCGCGCCCTCGCGATCCTCTCGGCCGCGTTTCAAGCCTTCGCGGACGTTCCGTGCGCGCCCGCGCCGCACGAGATCGTGCCGGTGGTTGCCACGCTCCTGTTCGCCCTCGCGGAGCCCCATCGTGCCTTGCGACAAGCAGCAGTCGCGTGTCTCGCGCACTGGACAGAATGGGCGGCCACGAGTAAGAGCCGAAATGCTCGTGTGATCGTCAATGCCATGCGCCAAGTCCTCCATGCAAAAGAAGAGCTTGTCATGGACGCCACGTCCGTGCGGGTGCAATGTGGCTCGTATAGTTAACAGCGACAGAGTAGAGCATTTTTACACCTCCTCTTAAAGGGATCACAGCTGCATATAGAGCACTAGCGGGATGAGTGCTGCCCCTCTTGACACTGGTGCGTCACACGTCCTTGTGGCTGAATTCGGTCGAGGTTGTCCACGAAACACTGGCGAGGGGGTCATGGACGACGCCACGAGCAACATGCTCTCTACCTTGCTCGAGCGGTACTTGGATCCGAAAATTTCTCTTCCAGGCGATACCACCCTGTTCCCGAAAGCGTTGCTCGACGCTCTTCTATCCGTTTTACGATCCAACCAGCCGGGCATGGCCCCCTTGCAAGCCCTCGTCGCGGCCAAACTGTCGGTGGAAGTGTATGAAGCGCTGGAGGAAGCCTCACGTCATGAGGTGGTCGCGACCTTGCTGTCGTTGGTTCTCACGGCCGAGGAAGTCGTGGCTTCGAACGCCATGGCGTGTTTGACGCGGGTCCCCATTGGTAGTGGCATGTTTGCCCGGTTAATGGAAGAGCAACGAAATGCTCCCCAAGTTAATCTTTCGACCCTGAGCGGGCTGCTCGAAGTCCTGGCCGTGCAAATGGAAAACGAGTCGATCAAATAGGAACGGACGACGGCACGATAAAGCTCCTGGTGGCGTTGTGCCACGTCTTGGCGTTCTGTAGCAACCCACCAGTGGACACGAGCATCTCGGACTATATAGTGCAAGTGCTCTGTAACTGTTTGCGTCGGGTTTGTAAAGCCAATACGCAATTAACGAGTGAACACGGTTTGAAGCGCACGACACACGCTCCGCCCGTCGAGCGTCTCAATCGCTGTAGCCATCGTATTAGCCGTGTACATACCACCACAAGCACCAGCACCAGGGCACGCATGGCGAATAATGTCATGACGTTCCTCTTCCGTGATGCGACCGGCAATGTACTCACCGTATGCTTGGAAAGCCGAGACAATTTCAAGCGTTTCTCCCTTGGAGCTGTAACCGGCACGGCTGGTACCACCGTAGACCATCATGACGGGCAGTTCACCCGAGCCATGGCGATGACGTATCCAGGCATGTTTTTGTCACAACCCGGGATGCATATATTACCATCGTACCATTGACCACCCATGATCGTCTCAATCGAGTCAGCAATCAAGTCCCGTGACTGGAGACTGTAGCTCATGCCATCCGTTCCATTACTAATACCGTCGCTCACGCCAATAATGTTGAAAAGAAGACCCACAAGGCCCGCCGCGTTCACTCCCTTTTTCACGTCCCCCGCCAGATCCAGCAAGTGCATGTTACAAGGATTTCCCTCCCACCACATGGATGCAATACCCACTTGGGCTTTGTTCATATCTTCTTCTGTCATACCTGTAGCATAGAGCATGGCTTGGGATACACCACGTGCCTTGGGCTGCGTCACGGTGGCACTGTAACGATTCATGCGCCCTTCTAAATCCATGCTATCCTTACTAGAAGTATCCAACGCGCGCTGAAGGGAGGTGGGGTGTGAGTTGGTGTCAGGTGGAATAACGGCGGAGATTCAAGTGAGATTAGGCCAAATCTTATTCACCACCTCCAGAGGTGGTAAATAACATTAAAAGTGGAATAATGTCCCAATCTCATCCTCTATTTTTCCACTTTTTGCCCACTGAAATTCCACCATATTTCTGATGTTTGACACCCCCTAATATTATAGAAGTAGATATAGCTAAAAAAAATAGTCTTGATAATTGTAGCCCATGTAGTTTCATCCTTTATAATTGTATTTCCACCCCAACTTTAACACTCCTAAAGTTATGAGACGGGCTAAACGGCACCAAGTGAAAGACTAACTAGCAGCAAGTGAGGCAGCAACTAGGAAAAACAAAAAAAGGACCAAAAATGTACAGCCCTTATATTTTTTCCCATTTCTCCAAAAAAGTTATATCTAAAGTCGAGGCACGACGTGCTGGCTCCACGAGTCATGTATGGGGCTACGTAATTGTATTAATGGCAGCGATGGGCTTTATCTCGTGCATGTAAATGCTACAGTTATTCTGTTACAGCGCCGTACTTGCAGCCAGAAAAAAAGGAATGAGAATCACACAATGATTCTCATTCGTTTTTTTCTGGCTGTAGGTACTTAATGATTTTCTCCAAGCTGCTGCTACTACTCCCAGATACCAATCGAGCGGCACATAGCGGACCAATTCTTTCCGTCTCGTAACCATCCAATGAAGGCTCGAGTCTCTTGCTTGCTTTGGAACGAGACGTGTATTACTGTTACTTGGTACCGCTTATGATCCCCGAAACCATGTTGGCCTGTTACGCCATTGGGTTTTCTCAAATTCTTTCGCCACAATTAAATTACTTGGGAAAATATATAGTTTGTGTACTCATGTTTCTGCTGTCGCGGTCTTCTCCTTCTGTTCGCGCACTTTCCGTACCAGGAGCGTTAGAAATGCCGCTTGTTTTGGGTTGGCACGCACACTGGCGCAGCGTCCATCCACTTTCGTGCCGTGTACTGGACAACCGCGCCGTCTGCTTCACGGCAGCCTGCGAGAGCTTGACGTAGCGGTTAAACGCACCACTATGCTCGGGAAATTTGGCTACGCACGCGCCAATCTCGCTCGGGAACAAATCAAGCCCACGACCACGCGTTTCAGCGGAAGATCGACGCAGACGCGCCAGGCAAGAGTGAACGAAAATGCAAAAGTAATAATATATTTGACTATAGCTAAATTATAGTCTGACACAAATACACAAACATTGAGTATACCTTTTTTGGTCTTGTACGAATATGTCCAACTTTAAATGCCTTGATCCGCGCATAAAAGTCCCAAAAGGGTAAAAAAAGTATATCCTTTTTGGTCCTTTTTTTGTTTTTTCCTAGTCGCTGCCTCACTTGCTGCTAGTTAGTCTTTCACTTGCTTCCGTTTAGCCCGTCCCTAAAGTTATTGAATAAACAATTTACCCAACTTTAACACTCCCCGGGCTGTAACATCTTTTTCAATAGAAACCATTGTTTTCGCAACTGTTGACAGACAGTACAGTTGGAATTCGATCTCAGCAGACTTTGTATATAAGTTAGAAAACAAAAGTACGTTTAAATTACAATTCTCCAATGAAACCCTCGCCTCGACTAGCACTTTCCAATCCTGGAGCTGCCGCAATTCTCCAATGAACAACTAACTAACAGCACCGACCACATTGAGCCACTTGACGAGGTTCCATAGCACTGCAGTCCATACACTACAAAACGTGACGCGTTCTACTCGCATGCAGTCGTCCTGGGAAAGTGGAGGCACTGCGTGGGACGTCTGTGATAGAGCCATTGACTCGCTCCTCATGACGACGTCTGGGCCTATTTGCCGCGATCTTTCAGTGAAATCTGACATGCGCATCGGTCTAGTCATGATACACTTGCTTTTGAGTGGACGTAGACAACCAGGAAGCCCACCAGTTTCCTTCCCGGCTCCATTCCCCATGAAGTTTTCCACCTAGTCAGCACGTGACTTGTGCTCAGTGGCGTTTTACCAACAGCGTATCTTTTGTCTTTGCTCGACGTTTGTCACGCCATGCATGGAACGAGAATGATGGTGCAGGTGAACCAGTTGCTAGCTACAGTCTTTACCTAACTGCCGTATTAGTTACGTGAGGCACGATCATCGCAGCAAACTAGTGGTAACGACGCGCTAGCCACACGTTCGATGGAGACGTTTGCAAATTCATCCACATTACGTGCACTATCAGCAGGTGCGAGTACTCGCAGACTTTGTTCCGGACACTGCTCCAGGGCAACATCCCAGTCTCGTGATCGGTTTCATCGCTATACACAAGCGTGGCAATCCCTCGCATGTGCGAGGATTATATCGTGTGTGGGACGTAGCACAAAAAGCTCTTCATGCAGTGATTGCGGTAGAACGCTGCCATCGTCCTTGCGGTATCAGCTTCAACGCCGTTGTCATGGCTGCGCTCAGTTTATTCCAGGGATGAACATTCTCCATCCTCGCTACAATCCTGTTAACATAAGGTGGAGCTCGAATGTTGCAAGGTGGACTCGTGCAAATGTAAGAGTTCAAACAACTCGTCAATGATCTGAACTTCGTCCCGCAGCATCCAAATCTTGCGCTAGGTTCTCCCAATCGCGAATCGGTTCCGCCATATCCAAAATCGATGGCAGATCCGAGGCCGAATCGCCGTCGCCCGAGAGAGCCCAAGCGATTACGAACTCGACTCAAGCCATCTCGTTGATTTTGTAGTATCCGTAATATTGGTTTCTATCGTTAAAAACACCTTGGACGTAATCAAGCCCGCATCGAGTCGAAGACGAGAACGCACGATCTCGTCTTCTCGCTCGTCGTAAGAGCGCTCGAGAGAAATGGGATCAGTCTGAAGACGCTCTTGGATCTACATGCGGATCGGACCGATTGGCGTTTGCGGCCGAATCCGGCACGGATTTGGAAGCCACTTGGGTCTCGAGGTGAGGTCGTTAACACGGTGGAACAGGCAGGTATTTTAAAGATGTATAGTGTTAAAAATAGTCTGTACAGTAGAACCTGCCTAAAATGATACTGCCTTAACTGATAACCTGTCTAAACGGCTAAAAAACTCCAGTCCCGAGTACGTCCCCACACTTTGGAACTGATAAACCTCCGTGATCTGTTATCCGATATATTTCTCTCGGTCCCACAACTTTTGTAACTGATTTACCCTACATATGTGCTACTTAAACTCGTGTAAAATAGCTCTGAATGTCCTTCTGCACCATCTGGCGTGTTCTGATCGCCCCGAGCTTGTCCCTCATTATTTTTTTCGAAAAATGAAAAATTCATTAAAAATTTTAGTATTTTTATGTCATTTTTCATTTTTTTAATGTCATTACCTTTATGGATTTTTTTGAATCTGCTGCAGTGCCGTCATGAAGTAGTCCTCCGTATCCGCCTGCTGCATCCAGAAAGTTTCAAGCGACTGGATCATCATGTGTGCGTCAACCGCTTGAATGG
Organism: Peronosclerospora sorghi; assembly: GCA_026184515.1. NCBI lineage: Eukaryota > Oomycota > Peronosporomycetes > Peronosporales > Peronosporaceae > Peronosclerospora > Peronosclerospora sorghi. The sequence continues at coordinate 14,206,198 of CM047585.1, forward strand.
GAGGAAGTTCCTTACTGTCGTCTTCATCCACAGTTGTATTGTCGACCTCTGTGGGCAGGTGCTCCTGAATCACGTCGTTGAGGTCTGGCAGGTAGGTGACCACCTCTTCATCTGGATAGTTGAGAAGGTTGCTGATGTTCATCGGGTTGCGGTAATGGGACTGCTAAACCTGTGCCTCCAGATCATTCATGACGTCCTCATCCAAGAGATCGGCGGCCTCCTCTTGATCAACAACCAGTTGCTGATTCTGTACGAGGTCGGGGTGACAGTGCGGATCCTGCAGTGCCGGAAGCAATTGGTGCTGATTTGTTGAGAATTGCGCGGTCGAAGGAAAATTGTGAAGTGAATATATTTATAGGTCCTTAGTTCACTACCTTGAGTTACATCTAAGCCTAGTCTTCTAGATTTTCTAGAAGATTCTTTCTGACGTCAGACTGTGACGTCAGACTGAGATATTAGACTGTGACGTCACAACTGCACATGTACTTGTCGTCAACATGTGGATGGTTAGTGGCGTCATACGTGTATCCAGTATCTCCATCCGCCTGTCCATTGCCGTACCATTCGCCTGTATGACATGCATTCAGCGGTGTAACCCAACACTACCACTTACCGCTAATGCTGAGTGTGCTTGGGGCCAATACCACTCATTTGAAGAAGATATTTGAGTCGTTTGGTTCCCAGTGCTTTTGTAAGCATATCTTCCAGCTGGTCCTCCGTGGACTTGTATTTGACCATAAGTACATCGCGCGCTACGTTCGCTCGAATGAATTGATGACGAATATCGACGTGCTTGGTCAGGGCATTATATCCAGCATTGATGGCAAGTCCGATTGCCCCTTGATTATCTTCCCAGATCCACGTTGCTCCCACTTGCTCATTACCGAGATATTTGAGCATTGCACGTACCCATAACACTTCTTGAGTGCATAGGTTTAGAGAGATGTATTATGCTTCCGCCGAGCTTAATGCAACCGTGCGCTGGTACTTGGACTTAAAAATTACTGGTGCACCTACAATCATCACCATCGTTCCAGATACTGAGCGCCGATCATCGAAATTACTTCCCCAGTCCGCATCCGTGTACACTGCTAGCTTGTACTTTCCTCACACTACCATCAAAAATGATTCCGTATTCTCTTGTCGTCTTGAGATAGCGAAGCACGCGAATAGCGGCTTTCCAGTGCTGTTGTCCCGGATTCTCCAAAAACCGCGATAGGTGCGTGACCACATATGAAATGTCTGGACGTGTGCATGTGACGATGTAAAGCAAACATCCAATTAATGATCTGTACGGCTTCGACTTCATTTCATTTTTGTCATTGTCAGTTGTCGGTGACTTCATCTTTGACAGCTTTAAACCAGACTCACATGGATTTAACACTGCCTTCGCATCCTGTTGATTGAACCTATTCACCACGTCTTCAATGTACCGTGTATGTCGGATCATAACTGTACTACAATTGAGGTCGTGATCAATTTCCATTCCAAGGATGAACTTGGCCTTGCCCAACTCCCTCATCTTGAATGATTCCTTCAGTGCTGTCTTGACCTCCAGGATTTCTTTGCTGCTTTTTGCAGCAATGATCATGTAGTCTACGTAGAGGCATACATGAATATAACCGCCTCTATGACTCTTGCCGTAGACACATTGATCAGCCCCGCAACTTCAGAACCTTATCCGTAGGAACACATCATGAATCTTCTTATTCCATGCGTTTTCATCCTGTTTAAGACAGTAGATTGCCTTGTTCAAATTGCACATCATGCTCTCAGCGTTGATAATACCATATGGCACCTCCATGCATACTTGCTCTTGAAGTTCACTGTTCAAAAACGCAGTATCCACATCCAACTGTTCCGTCATATATCCTTCCGTAACAACCACTGATAATACTACTCGGATGGAATTCATGTTCGCCACGGGCGAGTAAGTCTCGAAAAAGTCGACACCGAATTTTTGCTTGAAGCCTTTTGCAACTAGTCTCTCCTTGTAGCGCACGATTCGTCCGTGATCATTCCTTATTGTCAAAAACCCATCGGCATCCAATCGGTCGAGCTTCTTTTCTTTTCGGAACCAACATCCATTACTTGTTTTCAGAGTGAGCTTTGAGCTCAGCGCCCATAGCCTTCACCCATCCGTAGCGTCATCACTGTCCATGGATTGTTGATATGTCGTTGGTGCATCGTCTGCATTCCCCACACTTGCCGCATAATCTAGTACAGCTTCTACTAGTAGTCTATCTTCATCAACACGAGGAAGCTTGGGTGAAGGCGGATAGAAATGATCGTCATTGTCAGAGTCGATATCACCATCCATCTTATGCTCGTCATCAATGGTGGAGCTATTATCCAGAAGAAGCACTGATTCTAGTACCCGGCGAATACGTTCTCTCTCAGGCCGAAACACCATACTGTCACTTGATATCGACTCGTTAACCCGTTGATATGTTGCCAACTATCTTCCTGATGACTAATATTCATGTTCATCTTCTTGCATTTAGATGTCATCAGATGGTTCCTCGGTTGACTCCATCGGTTCATCTTCCATGGGTAGTTGCTTCTGATCCTTAGGGTTAGAAATTTCGTCTATACCCTCGATCACATGAATAATTTCGGTGTTTTATGTCATGGTGGTGTCGTAAATTCCATTTATCTCACGTTCATCAAGTTCTATTGACCTCGAAATCTTAATATTATTCTGCTCCAGATCATACACTCGATAACCTTTCGTGTTGTCACCGTAACCCAGGAACATACATTTTAAACTCTTTGGCTCCAATTTTGTGCGTTTAGAGTCGTCAAGATGAGCATAACCCATCGAGCCAAATACACGCAAGTGGTCTAGCCGAGGTTTTATATTGAAGGAAATATCGTACGGCGTTGCATCAGGGAACGTGCTGTTTACTGTCCGGTTGACCAAGTATACCGTCGTACTAACCGCTTCTGCCCACCATGAAGCTGATACTCCCTTGTAGTGCATCATGATTTGCGCCTTTTCCATTATTGCTCTATTAATTCTTTCAGCCATGCCGTTCTGCTGAGGGCTGTATGGCACGGCCTTCTGGCGCACAATACCGTTACGCTGACAAAATCCGTCCAAAGTCTTGTTGACAAATTCGGTTCCGTTATCTGAGCGCATACACTTGATGCGCTCTCCCCACTGGCTCTCATACAGGTTTTTTAATGATTTAAATATTTCAGGCACTTCGCTCTTCCTTTTTAGAAAGTATGCCACGACGTATTTTTAGTAGTCGTCCACAAAGGTGAGAACATACTTCGCCCCTCCCTTCGACGTCGTCGCCATTGGGCCCATTACGTCCGTGTGTACAAGCTCCAAAACATGGGACTTCTTCGTATGTGAATTATCTGTATAGGGAGTCTCCGTCTGTTTTCCCTTCATGCACCCGCCACATAACACTTTCATCTTGGAGGTGGAAAAGGCATACCAGTTTTCGTGCGCTGCGTCTTTATCAGCGCATCTTTGTTCACGTGGACCATGCGAGCGTGCCAAAGCTCCCACTCGCTCTCGATGTCCAAATAAGCCACATGTTGTGCCATTTACTGCTGACAATCCATTATGTAAGCTTTACCGATCTTCTTCCCCAAGGCAATAGTCTATTTCTCTTTCCAAATGAGACACGATTCGCGCTTGAATTCAATGTGAAGTCCGTGTTCGGTAAGCTTTCCCACAGACAATAATCGTCTGTCAGTCCAGTTATGTGGAGAAAATCCAACATCCGAATGCGCTTGCCATCAATCCCCCTTAGGCGCGCCGATCCAGTACCTGCCACATAGATCTTCTTTACGTCAGCAATGGTGAGCATACTTTTCGTATTCATCTCCTTGTAGTCGAATAAGTCGTCCCGGTGTGGATTCATGTGTACCGTGGCACCACTGTCAATCAGTCAGCCTGATGATCGATCTTCTCCTGCTGCGAATACAGCATCCTCATTATTCTTGACAGTTCCTTTAATATTTGGGCAGACCCGCTTCATATGACCAAACTTGTCACAATTGAAGCACTTGCCCTTGAAGCCATTTCCCTTTTTTCATACCGTTTCCCTTGCGACCATTAATCCTGAAGCCCTTGTTGAAATTTTTATTCTTCGACTTTTCACCATGCGTGATGGCCTTCAATGCACGCTCCAAAGCTTCCTTCTTGTCTTGTCGCTCGTAATCGTTAAGGGATTTTTCCTTTACTTCAATGAGCGTGATGTCCTTGGCTTTCTCCATGATCGATGCGATTAGCTCATATTCTTCAGGCAGGATGCTTAGCAGGATCACGAGCTGTCTTGCTTCATCTATTGGTTCTTCCAGAGTTTGAAGACCAAAGATAAGCTCATCAAACTTGTCCAAATGACGAGCCATCGTAGCACCAGCTTCCATCTTGAAATCATGGAGGCGACGGGTCATCGATACCCGGTTGTGCAGGGTGGCTCTATAATAGAACTCTCGCAACATGCACCATGCCTGTATGGCCGTCGTCGCCGATCGAATATTGGTGTGGTGTTCCAGCGCAATACCTTGAACAATCAGGCCCAATGCCTTCATGTCATTCAACACCCACGTTTTGGTCCTCTCTGCCTCAGGCTTGACCATCTGTACATGCGCCAACAGGCCCTTCCTCTCCAGTGTCATTCGAATGACAAACTCTCAGTGGAAGTAGTTGTCGCTCCCAGGGATGACTTCAGCCTTCTTTCCTGACATCGGTGCGGTATGGTTGTGCTTGAGAAGTGCGTGCTGCCGTTAACCTGTTGATTTGTTGAGAAGAGAGCGGTCGAAGGCAAATTGTGAAGTGAATATATTTATAGGTCCTTAGTTCACTACCCTGACTTATATCTAAACCTAGTTTTCTAGATTTTCTAGAAGCTTCGTTCTGACGTCAGAATGTGACGTCAGACTGAGATATCATGCTATGACGTCACAACTGCAGCTGTACTTGTCGTAAACATGTATATGGTTAGTGGCGTCATCCGTGTATCCAGTATCTCCATACGCCTGTCCATTGTCGTACCATCCGCCTGTCTGACATGCATTCAGCGGTGTAACCCAACAATTGGCGATTGTTGCAGGCTTGACTCGTCCCTCCATGCTGGAACTGCAAGCCTGATAGCTTTCAGGATGTCCACTTTATTGGGATCGACGACCTTATCCTCCATTCGTTGCCATAGGAGGCGGTTGAACGATCGCCGGTAGTAAGCCTTTAGGTTCCGGATGATTCCGGCATCACAGGGTTGCAGCTTTTTTTTGATGTGGTGTTAAGTGGGAGGTAAAAGACGGTTGTGTTCCTCAGTCGGATGCGAGCCGGAAGCTCCGCCATGATGAGAAGAACTTTTCTGTCAGCCACCCGAAGATCAAATGCTTCGAGCCACTCGAGAAAGACAAGCTGGGTCATCCAAGCCTTTGAATGTTGCGATAAACGCAACAGAGATTGTTGAGGTTGATGTTCTTGAAGCAGCGCGGATTCTTGAATTTGCCAATGACCCACAATGGAATCTTGTCTGAACCGTCACCATTGCAGCAGACAGCAAGTGTGAGGCGCTCCTTGTGCTTCTTCCGACCTTCCAGCTGCTTGGTCGCAGGAGAGTGGTCCGCCTAGTAGGTGAAGCTTTGTTTAATAATCACGTTGAGGAAACAATTGCAACGCATTCCCGAGCTTACCTGCATCCTATAGAACAGTACTGTTTCATCCATATTGTAGATGTCTTTGAGCTCGTACTGATTCAGGATGTACCTAATCTTCGGCCTCCCGTGCCCTCTGCTCTCGTCCTCAATGAGCTCCATGTCAACAGATCCGCTCTCTCCAAAGCGGCGGTGTGACTGGATCCCGTGGCGAGTCTTGAACGGCTCGAGCCATCCGCTGGAGAACTCGAAAGCAGCGTGGTCAGGATACAGACGGTCCAGGATCTTCCTTGCGCTCTCTTTGAGAAGGTCTCCGCTGATGTTGATTCGAGCCTGATTAGCATGGAACCACTCCGCCAATACCCCCTCCATCTGCGGGTATTTCACCGTCCGCTGGCGTTTCTGGCTCAGATTGACGTTGTCCGTCATCTGGAGCAGCTCAGTGGAGCGTTTGAGTGTGCCTAAGATAGTCGACTGGTCCACTTCCGTGTTGTGCTCCTTCTCGAGCCATTCCCGGAGCTCCTTCTGTGTGACTTTGGGGTTGTTCTTTTTGTACTGACACAAAGCAATGAGGACCTCGTCCGTCATTGTTGTTAGCTGAAACCGCGCTGGGGCATGTTTTGAATGCGATTGTGGATGTGGTTCTGTGTGTGAATTGTGGTTTGAGTGTTTGTATGGTTGGTGTGCAGAACTGGCTTAATTGATAACCTCTGTTAGCTGATAAACCCCATTCGGTCCCGAGGATATCAGTTTAGACAGGTTATACTGTATACTTAATTATTATAATTAGGTAGGACTATTGTTTTTAGTTACAATCTGTATTTCTTACATTTTAGGTGCTAAAAATACGGTATCCGTACTCGATTCTGAGTACTGCCTATTTTTGCACAAATAAGTAATGTATGTAACACAACAGCTGTTGGAGGTATAGTATACTTTCAACTGCTCATGCATATTCATGTTAGGCTAGCTAATCAATTCTCAATAAACTTTGCATTGGACAACTACTTCGTTCAATCTACTTCGTCGGACGCTTAATAATCTCTCTAGAGTGTCTCTCTCGCGTCCTAGCTGTAATTGTTTGCCGAGATATAGACTTGAGACGATTTGGCATTTTCGCTATATTATTCGACATCTACGACCTCACGTTTTCTACGCTACTGTGCTACGATGGAAAAAACAAGTTTCAAAACACATAGATAGGAAGACGGAGACGAGTGCCCACGGTGCGACAGCTCCGCACTGTGAAAGCTGATCAACGGTGAGAATGACATCCGGCAACTTTCAAAACTTGTCATGGACGCGCCAGAGCAGCGGTTGTAAGGCTTGAACATGGACAAATGTGTAGAACATTGTGTTGAAATATTCATAATACCGGTTTTTATTGAACGGGTATGATTGATATTTTCGTCGTAGCAATATTCATATCGTACTTATTAGTAATTCTAGATGTCCTCGTACTGGAATCTGAGTACATATGTTTTTGGGCACTCATAAGTGGTGTAGACTACAGAACAGATTGAAGGTTGCTATAACTTCAACATCTTATGCATATTACATGTTAGGCTAGCTACTTACTTCTCAATACTCACTCCATTGATAAAGTCCTTGGTTCCGTTAACTTTTTCTGCTATCTGCGAACTGTCTACGGGGGTCAATTTCACGGTCAAAGGATTTTTGGTTGCTATAATATTGACGAAAGACGAATTCAGTATATTGGAGCGACTACTATACATCTACGACAAAAGTTTCTCATTATCTACGCAATTATGGACGATGGAGCATTTCATCACATTGAATGATGAATGAGAAAAGGCCGCTACGTTGCACGGCTGCGACCGGACTCAGGAACAATTGCTGTGAATTGAGTAATATGAAAATTGAACTATAGTATGTGGTCCCCATCTGGTAACCGATTGGCCCAAAGGGGATCGGGTTATCGATGCTTATTGGTCGATAAAAAAACAGCTGCAATCTCGATAGCCGATAGGCAATTTTCCGAAGGAGGGTGAGATGTTACAGATATTGAAGTAAAATATAGAGAAGGTGCTATTGGCTACGATGTCGATCCAAAATGACCAATCTTGTAGCTGGATTAGACCTAATGACATGATCGATAGGGTGTGGCTATCGACCTGCATCGATAACCGATCAGATCGATCTTGCTAGCCGATTTAAACAGAGTCGCAGATCGGATCGGAACATGTCGGTAATCATTTGATTACCGACATATTTCTGGACCAGACTATTAATCAGACCGGCTGAATCATCTGAAACGGTTGTAGCGGAAAAAAGATCGATCAAATGATTTTCTGAGGGTTTTTTCAACCGGTTGCATGATAGGAAATATGATATAGAGTTTTGACAGTCATCGGAAGAGGATCTTAGTTCTTCAATATCAGTTCGTGTGTATTGATTGTATCCCCCCCTACACAATAGTCGTTGCAGTCTGTTGAACCTGGTTTTCGTAACGGAGGCGACTAATATCTTGCCGTAAATATATTTGTGGTGGAGTCAAGTTTACAATGGAACACCGAAGTGTCGATAACCTGACCACCATCGTGCCCATCCTTCCAACTGACGGGAGAGGGTACCCGGCGAACCTTTGCCTACGATCCGATCTGATCGTCCGCTGCCAGCAGACGACCAATCATCAGCATAGGACGCTTGGTCCGATTTTTTCGTCTCCATCTCACCTTGTGTACCCGATATAATGGGCTGGTTACACACTTGGTGGATCGTCGCTGTAAATCGATTCGGGTCTTAAATGCGAGCCCGTGCTGGGTGGTGTACCCTGGGCGGAACTTTTCACCCTGGGTACGGGCAAACCGGTTATACTTAAAGTAAGTATACTCCAAAGGGCAGATCGCTTAATCGATCGTAGATACCAACGATGTGAGAAGAAAAGACCAATATTCCAATTTTGAGATCCAAAGAGAACGTGGCAAACTACACGAACGATATCTCCACGTAATAATCCAAAAAACTTGGTTACACGTTCCAAACGTGTGTAACTTGGGCTTGCAAATCCGACCAATGCGTACTCACGTCGAGGGACTTCCGGCGGGCCAAGTTCGTCTGTAACGCGTCCCGGCTGGGTATAATGAGCTAGAGGGGATTACTCGACCCTCTGCTCCCAAAAAATCCGCGTCGTGCGGAGGCGACTGATGTACTGTGCAAAGATGCGAACGAATTCCTTGTTGTGAGTTAAACAACCAAAAATCCAAACTCTCCCTACGGTCCCCAGTATGTACAAAGATGAAATATGTAAAATACACTCAATATCGTGTGACTCACCAAAATAGCGTTCTTGACACTTCTTGCACACGATAGGATTAAAAGCCTCCTTGTTTTCCACCAATCCGATCGCTGATAAGCTGATCGGCGTTCCGCTGACACAAAATGACCAAATTTTTGCATTCACTTCTCCACAGCCGCCCCTGAGTCTAGTCGCAGCAGCGCAACGGTAGATACCCGATCTCACCACCAGTTGTCATCCCATATCTTCGCAGTAGTGGACTTCACCGATGGACAGATCTTCGAATCCACCTTCGTCAGGTATTTGTCCTTATGCACCTGACCATCTTGTAGCCTCTCTTGACGTTCGTTGCTGCAGGTGACTTATGCTCCCAATCTCCACATGTTAATTCGCCTCTCCGATCGGCCCGATCTGACAGCCCTCGCAACACTTCGGATTCCGACACACCGGATGGGCATCAGATCGGGGTCGACCAGCTTCGGAAAACAGTCAGGGAACTTCAGTCGCAGTTGGCCACAAAGGATACATCATTCTTGCAACTGCGGTAGGAAGTGGATACTTTGATCCCCGTTTCCGCGAAGTTTCAGGAGGTGATCGCTGAGAAAGCTCATCCCCGGGCCCAGATCGCCCAACAAACAACGCGAGGTAAGCTGATCCGTAGCTATCTTCATCTTGGATCTGCTCTAACCTTCCTTCGCGTGTAGATCGGCTTCCAACCGACATCTCCAAAGCGTTTGACGCCCTACTCGCGGCTGATCGGCAGTCCCATGACCACTGCAATCAGCTCCGACCGATCTTGGACGGGATGATCAGCGCACGACCTAATCTGTCTCGTTTGGAGGCCTACGGGTTACACCTCCGGGAACAGCTTGCGTTGGTCAACCGGCAGAGGTTGGAGGATCAGTCCGATCGGACTTTACTCCGCACCCAACAGGGTGACCTGGAGAGGAAGATCGGCGAGTTGCAGGTCGTGGTCAAGGACCAGATCGAGAAGGTCGAGTCCTTCCAGAGCCAATCGGACGCCTGGACCCAGGAGTCAAACCGTCGTTGGGCGGCCGTAGATCGGTGCCACCCAACAGTTGACTGACTTGCTGTACCGGAGTTTGGCTGCAGGCTCTAGCGTTGACCGATCTGCATCGGCCGCTCTGATAGATCTGCACCAAGATCGGAAGCGACGTCATTCATTGGCCAAAAGTCGATATTCCAAAATTCCAAAAGTTTCCAAGAAGCGTAAGGACGCGTCGAAGGGCTCAAGGGCGCGGGTCGTAGCGCGCGACTCCAAACTCGAGGAGAAGCTAGCGGTGCCTCAAAAGAAAGCCAATACGCAGGCGCATCTTCCAAGCCCACGATCGGACGCAGACGACACATCCATCATCGTCAAATCTCATGTGCCCTTACCCCCCCCCCCCCGCGCTGCTCACACCAAGCATATGGAGATCTCCTCCGGAGAGGACTCGGGGAACGAATCGGAAGATTCTGAGTTCTTGTTCACTGCTTTGTCCAAGTCCCGATCCGATCAGCGCCGATGTCTTGTTCCAGCGAATCTTGCATCGGGGGCTGATCAGGTGATCAGCTCCCAGGGTGATGGTTTTGCACGAACGCGTGAGTTAGCCGAATCGGCGCCTTCCTTCCAGCACGGCACATCTGGGCTGCGCCATCACGCCCGATTAAAAGGTGTGTCGATCGAAGATCGATCTCTTCCGTCGTTGACTTCAGATGCCACTTTGCCATGGTCACCGGGGAAGATCGGTAGCTTGCACCGATCAGCCCTGACCAAGCAAGATCTAGCCCGGTCTATGTCCCGACCAGATGTCTGGCTCTTCCCTCCAGCTTTGAAAACCCCTGACCCGTCTTCGTGACGGGCGGATCTAGTCACAGGACCGCAAATAGCCCGTCTGTATGAAGATCGACCATGGGAAGTGCTGCTTAGCGCCAAGTTGGACTCCATATTCGCGTCGACTCCTTGGATCGATTCGCTTCTGGGTCGACTTCGGGATTTTAATACAGCCCACTGCCAGGCGATCTGGGAGTCTACCCACTATCTCATCCTTCCCTCGGATCGGGCGCTACGTGACCAAGACGTGATCCCGTTTCGGAAGATCCGGAAACTGCGCCGGAGTCGGGCGGGCGAGGACTGGCTGACCCTATGCCAGTTTATTCTGGAAGGGATGCTGGCCAACGAGTGCGACATCCACATCTTTCTGTATCCGGTGTTTCTTCATATGGCCAAGCGTCACGTTGAGATCCCCGGGGTATTAGCTGACGACGGCGTCTGGTATCCCGGTCTTCATTGTGACGAGCCGATCGCAGACCTGAAAGACGCCTTGATCCAGATCGATCGGAAGGAGCCCTGGCGCAATCAGCATCAGGACCGGATCGAAGACCATCCGGCATTGGCTATCGGTCGTCTGTGGTGTGACTGCGAATCTTTATGCGGCAGTTAGCTGACCAGATAATCCATAATACATGTCGTCATTCTTCTCAAATTCCTGATCACCTGATCACTTGACCAAATTTCATCACTTTCTCCAAACTTGTACCAACACGTTATCACACACAGTTTCCATCCACATCACGAAAATTATCACCACGTTCGTCACTCCACTCCACTACTCCAGTTCATCACCCTAATTCACAATAATTCAGACCTTACACATATTCACACTGATCGCTATACTGATCGGTGATACTGCGTGTCTTGATCTTCATCTTCATGAGTCTTCATCACTGCGAAGCGATTCCGACTGACTCGTTCTCGCTCGAACTCTCGTAGCAGTGCTCCACAATTTAGATCGAGTTCCTTGATCCAAGTTGCTTCGTCATGATCCTTCCAGCGGACCAGATATTCTCGGTGGGTGCGACCGAAACGCGTCTTCTCGACCGATCGGACATCTAGCACCTTTTCCACCTCGAATTCGTCCTCTTCCAATGGCCTTTCCCAACTGTCCTCAGGCAGCAGAGCCTCATCAAAATCGAATCTCTCCGCTTCGTCCACCAGACAAGGTAGCTTAAGCCGATCGGGGAACTCTCCGACCAGCCTCAGTTTTGACACATGCACGATCGGAAAAACTTTATAATCCGTGCCGATCGTGATCAGCGGGCAGCATGCTCACCGATCAGCTCTTCCACACGGAAAGAACCGCGCCACATATGAGCCAACTTCTTTGCATATCATTCCTTGACCCGATCGAGGTATAACCAGACCCTCGCCCCCGGTTCAATACCATGAGGGCGGACCTGATCGTTATTCCGATCTGCTCGATCTTGCGTGGCCTGACGCAACTTTTCATTGACGACTTCTTTCACATGCTGATAATTCTTCTGGACCTGCATGCGCCAACGACGGGCATCGCGATCGCGGGTCCGAGTGCAGCCGATCGGTATCGCCGCTTCAAGTGTCGATTGAGGGTCCCATCCATACGCCAGATAGAAAGGCGTTTCTCCTCGGACCCGATCGGTCGAAGAGTTGAGTGCGAATAGCAGTCTCTCTGAATACTCATCCCAGTCACGTTGGTCTGTATCGGCCACATACATCTTAATCGCCCTTGTTATTGTCTGCACCATGCGTTCAGCCGATACGTTCGCTTCCGGACGATATGCCATCGTCGCGGTCTGCTTCTGGCCTAACATGTTATTGAACGATCGGAACACCTCAGCCATAAAACCGGGTTCCCGATCGTGTCTAATAACTTCGCTGGCGCCGAACCTTCTGAACACGCATTCCTCGTAACTCTGGGCGATCTGCTCCGCCGATCGGGATGCACTAGCCTTTGCGATCACCAGACCAATGAATAGGTCGATCCAGATCAGCAGCTCAGTGTTGCCGCGTGTCGATCGGGGCAGAGACGGTATGTGATCCATTGCTATCACCTGGAAATGGTAGGTAACCTCGATATTTCCGGGCGATCAGCCCTTGATTATCGGTCTGCCCTTTCCGGTCTTGCAATCTGTGCAACAGCCCACATACTTCTGCACGCTCCGAAAAAGTCCTCTACAGTGAAAGTGGGCCCTGATATTTTGGTAGTCCTGCCTATGCCTTGATTTCCCCCTTCTAAACTTATATGGTAGTGATGAAGGACATCCTGATGTAGCAACTCAGGGATCACCAGTTTCGCTAGTCTATCTCGATCGGCACTGTATTTATCAATGTCAAAGCAGTAATACGGCAATCCATTGTCGTCCACATCGTGACTGTCCGCGATATTGATACACTCTTTCGCCTGATCATTTGTTAACTTGGACAGTTCACCGCGCATATAGGCCTTCAAGTTGACGATCCACTCTTCTTCGTCCTGCTCCTTGAGGTTCCGTTCCGCCCTCAGCTGTTGTACAACGTACTCACTCAGCCTTTCCTTTGGGAACGATCGGCGAGACTTCCGAGTTCGCGATCTGGTTGCCGCCATCACATGCACCTGATCAGGGCTGTCCTTGGGCTTGATCAACTCCGGAAGCATGTTTATGTTCATAAGTTCATCTAGAACAGCCTCCTCGGTGATTGTCGCCCCGATCTGGTCCCGCATCGCTTGGTTCGCGAGGTGATCGGCGCTCCTGTTCCAATCCCGTTTCACGTGCAATAGCTCGTGGTTGGGATAGTCTTTCAGTGCCTTCATCACCCTATCATTTAGCATCTTCAGCCGTGGCGCCTTACAGTCGATCTCCCCGGTGATCTGCCTTATCACTAGCTTGTAGTCACCACATATGATGATCCGCCCTTTCTTTTGTGATGACAGCAGATCAAGACATAGAAGGAGTCCCCGATATTCCGCCTCGCTGACCGTTATGTCAGGTGTGAAATCGTCGGCGGATGCTACTATAGACCATTGTGGTAACTTCTACAGTATGGCACTATAGGAGCCGACCTTCTTCTTCACGCTAGCCGATCCGTCGAAACTCAAGACCAGGAGTTCCTCATCCTGATCGACGATCGGTGGCGGCAGCGAGATTGACTGTCGAGGTTGCTTCCTTGGGACAATCGCCATTAGAGCTTCATCCACTTCAGACCGAGGGGTGATACTGGCAGCCAATGTGCCCAATATCTCCTCCTCTCCCTTGGTGCACTTGACGACCTCGAGGGACCACAGTGACAAGATCGCTGACCATCTGCCGAGCCGACCGTTCATCCCATTGGCCGATAATAGCCAGGACAATGTCGACTTTCTTGAAAGAACCTTTACGGATCGGCCGACCAGTAGGTTGTAGCACACATCCAAAATCCGTAGTAAAGCCAGAACTTCCTTTTCGACGATCCCAAAGTTAACTTCGTTCGGCTTCAACGTCCGGCTCATAAAAGTGACCGGATAGTACACACCATCATGTTCTTGCACTAGAGTGGCAGAAATGGCCCAATTACTAGCGTACACAATGACGATCGGCATTTTTTTCTGATCGAAGTGCCTGAGAATCGGTACCGTCGCCATCTTGGCCTTCAGCATGTCGAAAGCAACCTTTGCACGCTTCATGTAATCCTCTGCCTCCACCTGCGGAAAATCTGTGGGCAGATCAGAGTCGTGGCCCTCCCGTAAAGTTTCCCAATCTCCTTCGCGCAACATATGATAGTCGACTTCCCGGAGCTCGTACAGCACGGCCGCGTAAATCGCGAAGTCTTCAATGAATCGGATGTAGTAATTTAAGCTCCCTAAGAAGGACTGCATTGCCTTCAGAGATCTGGGAAACGGGAGGTTGCTCAGTGACTCCAGATCCTTAGGATTAGCCTCCAGCTCACTGATTGACACCATATGACCCAAATAGGCGACCTTGGGCATGCCCCAAAAACTATTCACAGCACTTATCGACAGGTTCCAGCGATCGCATGGCTCCAACAACCGTTCGACCTTCTCGCACAGATCGCTCCATGACGAAGCAGGGATCATAGTGTCATAGATATACGATCGCCTCCCCATAACGGACGGTCTCCTTTCCCGATCGGGTTCACCCTCTTTAAATATATCATGATTTTCGGTGGGGTCCCGATCGGTACTGATCTTGAAGTGTCCATAAAATGCGTTGTCGATCAGCCTCTGGTAGATCTGGGGCGCGTTCTTCAAACCTAACGGCATACGGTTCCACTCGAACAGACCGAACGGCGTATCAAATGTTGAGATCTCGCGAGCCCGATCGGTCATCGAAACCACCCAAAATCCACTTGCCATGTCCAGTGAGCAATACCATAGGGTCCTGTCGAGATCTTCTAGCAGATCGCTGATCAGCGGCATCGGGTACACCATAAACTTGGTCGACCGATTTACCAACCGATAATCGATACACAACCTGATGTCGACGCCGTTCTTCTTGATCACAATCACGATCGATGAGGCAGGCCCACGGCGAGGTCGACGGTCTAATGATCTTGGTAGTCAACAGTCCTTTAATAAGATCGGACAATTTTTCGCGGTACTGTGGCGCCACACGTCGGCATCGCTGGGTGATCGGCTTGGCTCACCCACGTCGATGTCACAGATCGCTCCGCGAGCAGCAGGGGGTAAGGCGTTGTCTTTCCCGATCAGCAGATGTTTCTTTTTCCATATGATCTTCTTTAGCTGATCGATCTGATCGGGACTGTTGACATCCCGATCACCCACTTGCAGATCGTTCAAGGTGACTTCGGGCGGATCAGCAGACACTTCAGGGAGGACTTCCATCTGGATCTCCAGCTCCTGAATATATTGATCCCCGCCCTCATGGATACAAACTTGATAGTCTTCCGGGGCAATATCACCCAAACCATCCTGATCGGTTGAACACTGCTGTTCCCGATCGGCGGGCTGCCGTTCAACGACATCGATCTGCTTATGCGCGCCATCGTGGTCCGCCCCAGCAATGCCATGTTTCCTTTTTATATTCCCGGATCCGCTTTCGCCTGTTCTTGTGTCGCCACCACGTTGACGAACCTTGGCTCATCTGCTTGATGCTCCACCGTTTCCGGAGACTGCGGTTCCTTTCTTCGAACTAACATCTTCTTTGGGGTTACATAGCTGGGTCGTTCCACCATAGGTGAGGTATCTTCTTCCACCGATCCATCATCGCTGATCAGATCGGTGGTCGCTTAATATGCCAAGTTCTGACACTCAACATACCGTCTCGATCCGATCGAGACGAACCCCATCTTTCTTGCACTTTCCCTTCCGCCAGACACATGCCAACAATAGTATTGTTGTCGAGTGTAAGCGGCTTGTCACCGATATTAGTGACTCGAACAAAATCATATCGGCCGGCGCTCTTCACAAAGGTCGACACCCACCGATCGTTTCTGGTCACGCATAACTTCCTTGATCGAAAACCTTTGTCGACCGGGGTATCAGCGGATTGGACGACTGGAATTGGTGACACCTTGGCCCCACCTGACCAGATCGGTGTGCGATCCGTATAGGAGCCGCCGACCAGCTAACTGGATCTGGACCTCATCCGGTAGTGTAAGCACTCCATGAGACAGATCAAGGCGAATACCTGCCGGCACCATGAAATCCATGCCTAACAGGGCATTCTGACCGGCCATCTTGCCAACACAAGCGCTGAAGAAGTAGACCAAAGAACCCGATAGGGTGATCTTCACGCGCGTCCTTCCTTCGGTCATGTAAGAACCTTCACCGATTCCGACGCATTCTTGTCTCTGAGTGTCGTCTATACGACATCCGACCTTACGAGCAAAGTCTGAGTCGATAATTGAGACTTCGGCCCCAGAGTTGAACAACATCGTTACCTTCTGGTTGTTTATCTTACCACAGGCTTTTGCCTGCTTAAACCATTTGTCGGGCGCATGATACTTCCAGTATCCGCGAGATTACCCAGGCAGGAGATCCAGCTGCATGACCACCTTCGATCGGGAATATTCATCGGTCGTGAGATTGTAGACCGGATAATACCGATCGACGCAATTGAGAATAGAACATGTATATTGTCGGTTTTATTCTCCTTGCCGAGATATGCATATAAGCCAAACGTAGATCACTCGGCTCGATCCAGATTCCAACCTGGCGAGCGTTCTAGTTTAACATCCTCTCAAGTTCAGGTGGAAGCATCCCCGCGTGCTTACCCGGCACATACCACTTGCGCATCATATTGAAGAACACTTCGATCTTGTACTGGCCGGCCTCGTGGATCTCTCCACATGACTTGCACACGAAGAGGCAGTGATCGGTGGGGTGGCCGCGTCTTTCACACTTCTTGCATATCAGCTTCTTACAGCAGCCCCGATCATCGTGCTTGCTTGACCCGTAGTGAGAACACTTCTTGCGAGGTCGGTCCGGATCGGACTTGTTTCCACTCCTGCCCTTCCGATCTGCCTGGTCAGGCGTCGATCTGGTTCTTGGGGCAGGTTCCGTGACGAAGATGTGACGATATTGGTCCTCGTCTGACTCCCGACTGTACTGGACGCTAATTTCTTCTTCCGATCCAGTGCTGTCTTCAGTCGCGATCGCCTTAACAGCACGGGCCGATCTGGTCAGGGGCCTCTTCACCGGATCAGTCTGGGTCTTAGATCTGTAGCGACCCGATCCAACGGCGCCCTTCGCCCTCATGCTTCGTGAGGGTTGCAACGGCCGCAACGTCTGCTCCACTTCCCCCACATCTTTGAGGCGCAGCAGAGTGAGCTGATCTGTCAGCTCTTGGTCATAAAGGGTACTGATATAGTGACCCACGTGCTCCATAGCGGCACCGGTCGGCGGGTTGCTTTCCTTGATCACTATCCGGGCGCGAATTCAGCCACGTTCAAACGGTGCAAGTACTCAATCGGCGTCTCGTCGTCCCTCTTCTGCATATGATGGTATTTGCGGGCGCTAGAGAATCCGGAGTTGTAGTACTGCCCCTCAAATTCTTAACATAGTAGATCCCAGTCAGATCGGACATCCCGACTCAACTATTGGATCCAGTTCGTAGCCGGTCCTTTCAGCAGATCTCTGAAGATCAAACACCGTTCTTTTTTTGATGTCTGATCCCGCAAGAAAGCAGAATTGACCCGACCAAACCACGATCTGGTTTGCTCCTCGTCGGCGTCCTTGCCAGTGAAATCCTTGAGATCAGTGGTCGCAGCCATGCGAATGCGTGGGATCGCAGTAGATCCAAAATCAAAGGCGGTCGTAGAGGCTAGGTTAGCCCTGCGCGTTCTGCACTCACCTGAACCGTCTGACCCATAGTGGTCATCCGGATCGCCGATCGACTCCATGTCGAAATCGCTGTTTTTGCTTGATAGGCGCGGTCGGGCAGGCTGCGGCTTTCGTCTTCCTATGCCAACTGATCTGCCACCTTGGGTAGCCTTATCCGTTGATGCCACTGACTCCATATCAACATCCGGCAAGTATTGACATTTAGCCGGGCATATCGGTTCTGGGCATGCGGGTGGGGAGGCGATCGGTATCGGTCTCCCATGAAACGCTCCATCATTGCCTCAAACATGGCTTGGACGTTAGCTTGGGTCATGGGCAGCGTGTTGGCATCCTTCTTTGGAGGTACTGAAACCTGAGGGGGATCCTGGGTCCCCGACCGGCATGCAGCCCCATGCTGCCGCACGTCCTTTTTATGCTCCCATGGGGGTATGATGCACCCCCATGGTCATCCGCTCAACACCGACCTCCAACACCGATGAGCTATTAGAGGAAGGTGGAGGGTGATACAGCGATTTATCATCGGAGCACACATCATCATGTGCTGCCGTGGCCTCAGCGGCCTTCAATGCCACGGTGGGAGTTGGGCGGCGAACCGCCCCCACCAACGGCACCAAATGATCATGCAGGGTTGACATCGACAGCTCTAGCTTCCGAGTGTCCAGATCAAACAGCTTATGTACGTTGTCGAGGTTTTGCACTTTTATGCCGACCTCAGCCAACATCGCCAGCAGGTTCTTCACCAAAAGCAACGGCCGATCGCTTTGGATCGTCTCGGTGGTGGGTCCGAGAAGGCGATCGGGGATCTGGGGGTTTAAGATCTGCATTACCTGGTCTTCACGAATAAATCGCTTTAACTCGTGGATGTAATACATCATGGTCATGTCTTCTTCCTTGATAACCCCATCCCCGACCTGCGACTTTTCTCCCAAGTCATCTTCATCGGGTGGCATTCCCAGCCTTTGCTTGGGGACCTTGGGAAAGTGGA
Source organism: Peronosclerospora sorghi (assembly GCA_026184515.1). Classification (NCBI taxonomy): domain Eukaryota; phylum Oomycota; class Peronosporomycetes; order Peronosporales; family Peronosporaceae; genus Peronosclerospora; species Peronosclerospora sorghi. Next base: position 14,225,165 of record CM047585.1, read on the forward strand.
TCTGATCGTTCCGATCAGCCTCCAAATCGTTTTCAGCTTTAGTTTCATCAAATCGTTCATTCAAATGCATAGGAGCAGGACAAAAGTCCTGATACTTTCCGGAACTATAGCAAGACTTGCTATAGTCCCGATCGTCTCCGGTGGGATCCTTATGGGGAGGTAAAAACTTATTAATCCCGATCTGGTCCTCCACCCGGCCATATCCTACATCGCCATCCTTATCGACAACGAGAACATAAGGCGATAGCCGTTCCTTATGTCCTCTCCAGAACGATTCCACATTTAATTCGTTATAATCAATTCTTGACGAGATATCATCTCGGTGATATCCGCGATCACCAAGTGATCCGGGCACGCGCACCATTGTGGTGGAGTCAAGTTCAAATCGAACACCGTAGTGTCTAGAACCTGACCACCATCGTGCCCAGACTTCCAACTGACGGGGGGGTACCCCGCGAACCATCGCCTACGATCCGATCTGATCGTCCGCTGCCAGCAGACGACCAATCATCAGCATAGGACGCTTGGTCCGATTTTTGCGTCTCCATCTCACCTTGTGTACCCGATGGAATGGGCTGGTTACACACTTGGTGGATCGTCGCTGTAAATCGATTCGGGTCTTAAATGCGAGACCGTGCTGGGTGTTGTACCCTGGGCGGAACTTTTCACCCTGGGTACGGGCAAACCGGTTATACTTAAAGTAAGTATACTCCAAAGGGCAGATCGCTTAATCGATCGTAGAGCCCAACCGATGTGAGAAGAAAAGACCAATATTCCAATTTTGAGATCCAAAGAGAACATGACAAACTCCACGAACGATATCTCCACGTAATAATCCAAAAAACTTGGTTACACGTTCCAAACGTGTGTAACTCGGGCTTGCAAATCCGACCAATGCGTACTCCCGTCGAGGGACTTCCGGCGGGCCAAGTTCGTCTGTAACGCGTCCCGGTCGGGTATAATGAGCTAGAGGGGATTACTCGACCCTCTGCTCCCAAAAAATCCGCGTCGTGCGGAGGCGACTGATGTACTGTGCAAAGATGCGAACGAATTCCTTGTTGTGAGTTAAACAACCAAAAATCCAAACTCTCCCTACGGTCCCCAATATGTACAAAGATGAAATATGTAGAATACACGCAATATCGTGTGACTCACCAAAATCAGCGTTCTTGACACTTCTTGAACACGATAGGCTTAAAAGCCTCCTTGTTTTCCACCAATCCGATCGCTGATAAGCTGATCGGCGTTCCGCTGACACAAAGTGACCAAAATTTTCGCATTCACTTCTACACATATTACCTGACGAGATACGCACAGGCGCACTTCGGCTCGCCAAAGTTCCACGACGGCATTTGTTTGAAAACGTAAACAAAACCAATCAAGCGCAGATTGCTCGAATTTTTTGGCATATGGAGAAGGGACACACTTTTGGAAATGCGGTATGCAGACGACTACTGATTTGTGTGTGTGTGTGTGTGTATCTTGTAAAAGATCACGGCTATTCGTGTTTTTACTTTTAGTTCGTGATATTAGATTGTCTCTCATGCTTAGTTTAATCCGATCGATCCAACTAACCCTCTCTCGGAGTCGTCTGCGGTACTCGAGTTTAGTGCAAACCATAGTCCGTTCTTCGGTGAATAGTTTCCGCCAGAGTAAGCCCCTCTACTCGATCAGGTGCATCTCCGACCTGATCAGTAAGATCACCTTTATCAAGGTCCAATTTGTGTGTGTAAGCTCCAGACCCATGGGTACAGAAAATTAGGCAGAATAAATCTTACATTGTCAAGTCCTACCCGAGCTCGATCTCGATTAAGATCATGCAGATCATCATCGTCCGATCTGAGTTCAGACGATGATGATCGCTAGAGTAGTTAGGGGTGGGGATTCGAATTTCTATAAATAACTCTCATTAGGAAATTCATACCACACAACACCTGCCACTTTCTGTGCAGTTTACCTCGGCGCCTTTGGTTCCAGTGCCGCCATCTTGTATTTTTTGTCTTTTCCGCAATGGGCGACCACGTAGCGTTTGTGTTGAGAGAGGAAAAGATATAAAATGCGGAGATAAGGCCTAGGAAATGCGCTCGGAATGATCCAGAGATCTGGGAGCTCGGTTGAGCTCGGTGTTATTCCCAGTTTGGATCTACAGAGTACCTGGACAACGTCAGCTTCAACCAGAGGCGGAACGGATGAATCTCAATCACTTCACGTTTTTTCTTTGCCAGGTCCGTGCCGTGACGCCAGGGAGTCAAGCGATGCACAAGATACGGAGGAACAATCGGATACTCGAAGATGCCGTCTCTCAGCTGGTAGCTACCGACATTCGTTTCTTACCCCTTGTTACCCATTCTTATTAAATTTTGAAACCCTCCTGACAAATATAGTGGGAGAAAGAAACATTGGGCCAGGAGAGCGATGGGTTGGTCACGAAGCTCGTAAATTGTAAGCAGGACGACTCCAAGAAGCTTCTACCCAACGGCAACGAGCTATGGAAACCTACAGGGAGACATAAGTCGACGGAGATCCACAACACTGGCGTGAACACTGAGAATACCCGACTGGCACAAAATGTTTGGTCTCTCTAAGAAGAAGGGGGGCCCGCCGTGTATGCATTTCGAACGATACCTCACGCCTTAATGCCGAGGTTAATTCTGGGAGTATACCGGGCGAGGCCCTCAGGACGATCATCGTCCCCAGCCGACCAGGCCAATCAGAACGAGGCTCCTTGTAAGCAAACCCACCGAAGGTCAAGTCGTACCACCCGGAGCGGCTACTTATACAACCCAATGCAATACGAACACTATATTTAACATCCAATTAAAATACAATATGTAAACTACATGTAAACCGTGTGACCTACCTCAAATCTGCGTACAAAACACTCCAAGCACACGATTGGCCCAAAACACTCCATCCTTTCAGCCAACCCGATCGCTCCGACTTGATAACTGGTACACTGGTACAAACTGGTCAATAGTTTTCAATAGAACTTCACCACAATACGACACAAGACAACGCAAAGAGTCTTCAAGCGTTCGGTTCTGTCGCTCGGTTTGTCCATCGGCTTGATATCAATGGGCAGTATTCATTGCCAACTTCACTCCCACATTGTTCATTAATCCTTGCCAGAAGTTGGCAGTGAACTAGGGATCTCTATCACTGATGATAGTTCTTGGAAGCCCATAGTATCGAATTATATAATCAAAGAAGATCTGAGCAGTGTCCAATGCAGTGGAGTTCGTGTGCGTCGGAATATAAACGGGTCGCTTGGACAGTTTGCGAACAACCGTCAAGATTCCATCATAGCCGTCGGATTCTGACAAACTTGTGAAAAAGTCCATCGTTATCAATTCCCAACATTGCGTGGGAGCTGTAACGGGTTGCATCAAACCATTCGTTTTGGCTGTGTTGGACTTGTATCTCGCACACGTTTCGCATGACTTCACATATTCTTGCACAACTTCTTGCATGTTGTTCCACCAGTACCACTGGGACACCAACATGTAGGTTCTAAGTATGCCAGGATGGACTGTACTTGTTGAATCGTGGCAGTTGTGCAGAATATCAAGGGGGAGTTTATTGTTGTTCGGAACACACAGACGCTTTGTCTTCTCTTTCGTTTTCAGAAAGATTAATCCTCCAATGTTTCAAAGCGACTGTCATGCTTTTTGTTTTTGAGAATAGCAGAATACAACACATTATTTTCATATTGAACTTGAATAGACTTCTTGACTTTGTCGTCCGTGTTCACTGTTACCAAATTATCTGCATCTTCAAAGCTGACAATGTGCATTTTTGTGAGGATCCCTTGTTGGACAAAGGCTTGCATGATTCTTGATGGAATTCCGTTTACTGATTCTGCCACCTTCTCCTCCAGAAAACCCTCTGATCACGGACGGGAACAGACTGAAATTCTGTAGCTGGTGGTCGTGACAATGCATCAGCAACCATATTCTGATGACCAGGTCGATGCTTCAATTCGAACTGGAACTGACCACAGAAATCCAACCAGCGTGCCAACCGACCAGATACATTCTTGTGCAACAAAAAACACTTGCACGCACTGTTGTCGGTGATAAGCATGAACTTGGTTACATGAAGATAATGTCTCCAACGCTTCAATGCTTGCTTGATGGCATACAACTCCTTTTCAAGAGCTGACCAATTGATCTCATGAACACCAAGCTTTTGCGAGTAATAATCAACAGGCAGATCAAGATGTTCTTGTTGCTGGGACAACACACCTCCAGCACATTGATGCGAGGCATCAGTAGTGACGATGAAGGGATTTTTAAAGTCCGGTAACTGAATTATTGGTGCTTGCTGCAACATGAACTTCAAAACATTGAAGCATCGTTCTTGAGCTTCTCTCCACGTCCATTCTGAACCTTTCTTAAGAAGCGTACTCAGCGGCAATACCATCAATGAAAAGTATTTGATGAAACGACGATAATCTACAGCAAGTCCAATGAATCTTTGCACGTATTTGACATTCTGAGGCTGAGACCAAGCCGATATAGCCTCTATCTTACGATAGTCCACTTGTAGATCTTCTGACGAAATGATATGACCAAGGAATTCCACAGAATGCTTTCCGAAAGCACATCTTTCTTTCCTTGCATACAACTTACTGTCGCAATGAATACCTAACACTTGACGCAAGTGATCAAGATGATCTTCCATACACTCAGAAAAGATAAAAATTTCATCAAGATAGACCACGACATACTTGAGTTTCGACAGCAACGTTCGCATGAGTCGCGAACAAGTACCAGGCATTCCTGCGAGTCCCACTGGTGCGACTTCCACTGATAGATTTCGCTACTTGTGAGGAAAGCTGTGTACTGTTTACCCTCATATTGCATCCTCACTTGATGGTAACATGATGCCAAATCAAAAACGTATAAAATCATTTCTCCTTGCATCTCATCAAAGAGCTCTTCGATATGTGGAAGCGAAATCTTGGGCACTTCGCTTTGGCTATTGACATATCGATAGTCGATAACCCATCCACTCGGCAGTGTTGGATCGGCAGATTGAATCCATTCAATCCGGGTGGGAAACTTGCCTGTAATTGGATCTTTCTTTGGCACGCCGAAGATGTTCGACACTCACGGCGAATTTGAGACTTCAATCCAGTCCTTTGCTACTAGATCAGCAACAAACTTGTTAAGTGATTCATGTTCCACCTTGGAGACGCAGAAAGACGCTCTCTACTGGATGGCTCAGCGTCCGGTTTCAACAGAATTTCATGCTCCACATCTCTTTGTGGTGGCAATTCATTCGGCAACTGATCCGGTAATACTTCTGTAAATTCCCGAACAACTTGTTCGATCTCTGAATGAATAGGATGAACTTCCTTCTTCCTTACTTTCAACGTGTAAATCTCATCATAATGTCCATTCTTTAGACGCTCTTCAAATTCACTCAGCTCCATCTTTTCAACTGGTTTAGGCAACTTGACTTCGTGGTTCTCCAATCAATACTTGGGTTGAATTGCACGAGCCATGGCTTACCAAGAACGACATCTTGTTGCTCTGGCAATTCCCATTCTGTCAACACCACGTTTTTGTATGTCTCGCATTCTACCAAAATGTCTACCTTGTAGACATTGGTGTTCTTTTTTATGCTAACAATGCCATCAAATTGCGTGGCACGCACTTTTCTTCTCTGGAGAATCTTCTTTCCCAACTTGGGACGGATGATGTTGTGATCAGCATCACTGCCGATCAACACATTTACTTGGTTACCTCCAATAGTCGCATCTTTGCGGATCAACTCGCTGGAGGTATCGCTTAGATTCAGATTATTTACACGCACGTTCAAAACCTTCAAATCGCTCTCGTATTCTTTACGATGGCCGTCTTCATAGTCATCTTCTTGCCCATCCAGAGAAGCAAGATTCACAAGAGATTCTCGTGACTTTTGCTTTTGTTTTTTGCACTACGACAGTTTTTGACCTGGAGACTTGCAATAAAAGCACATATTCTTCTTAAAACACTCTGCCTTGGACAGGTTCGCGTTACAGATTTCAATATATGCACCACTCTCATATAGACTCTGAGCTGGTTTCTGATTCGGAAGATTGTTGTTTTTATATCCTTCTCGAAGAGAATGCGATCTCTCGAATTCGAGTGCTACAGCAATTGCATCGGTTGTGGTCTGTCAGCGGAGATAGAGTATATCTTGCCGCGTTCTCAATACGAGTCCGCGTGTAAAACACATGACACGATCGATATTGCTCATATCCCGAACATCCCTCATAAGCTTACGAAACTTGACAATACCTTCTTCAAGATTTATGCAATTCTTTTGCTTAAGTCGTCAAGCTTTTCACGCAATCTTTCTTGGATATCGACTGGCACAAACTCTTGTGACATCACGTTTCGCAGTTGTTCAATACTCTCGATTACACCTCCTCCTTGCACAAACTCTTAATGCCATTCTGCCGCTGCGCCTCGTAAGTTGATCGCGATCAAAGAGAAGGCGTAGTATAGATAGCGGTCGTCAAACATGTTGATGTTCTTCTACTGGCAATACTTTTGTGCTTGAAAGAAGTAGAGGTCGAGACTTTCATCGAGACGGTAAAAATACTTTGGCATCTCGGCGCCTTCAACAGTAACGTCACGAGGAACTTGGCGTTTCTGCCTCATTTCCTCAATGATTTCTTGTTGTCGTTGGACAATGACCATCATGCAATTCATAAAGTCTTGTGCAGACGGAGTTGAATAAAGTATCAAATTTCAGAGTTTATTTAACACAAGTCACAGTCGCACTCCTAGGGATTTGGTGGCTCCCAATTCAAAGTATTCGAGATCTTCTTGTTGATTTAGATCCGCTGGAAGTCGACGTGAAACTGGATCTCGTTTGCTGCACGGATCACTAACTTGACACGGTTACGGATTTGTGCGTGCTTGTGAAGTTTGCGGAAAAAGGCGTCGCTGATTCGGACTGTACGCTCGCTGGATGCTGCCAAGTTGTTACTTATCTTCTCGAGTTTTTCCACGGTGTCGGGCTCCAGCTGGCGGATGCGCTTGAACTCTTCTTTACGCGGGACTGATTCGGACTTCCTTTTGACCATCCACTCGAAAGGACCAGCACTTACTTTGACATCAGGGATCTACCACTGCAGATGTAATAGATTAAGCTTTTCCTTTGAGCAGATACACGCACCTCAAAGCAAAGCTGGAAACAAGTTCCAACACAACTTCAAGGAATTATGCGCATTGTCGCGAGGACCGGACGGCGGTCGGACGGACTGGCGGTCGGACGGACGGTCGGACGGACAAGGCGCGGCGCGGGCATTGACGGACTGTACTGGCGGCGGCTCCTCCTCCCCAAGCCTGAAGGCAAGTTCTACCAAATGTGATTATTGGCAAATTCAAAAGTGAGCTTTGTTAACAAAAGTTATCTACGAGGCAATGAATGGCTATGAATCCTTGTATACGCAATCTTGATTACGTAAACAGATATGAAGGGCGTGGCGGCTTGTCATTGGTCCAGGTCATTGGTTTACGAACTTGGAGTAAAACAATGCATGGCTATGGATCCTTGTATACGCAATCTTGATAACGTAAACAGCTATACAGGGAGTGGCGGCTTGTCATTGGCAAAATAGGAAAAAGTCGGATTTGAACCCATGACATTGTTCATGCATTACAGTCTTACGCAGACCATGCTTTTTTATGTAGTAGATCTGTGGTATCTTCCGCTGATGAAGTCGTGCGAGTTGCGATGAACTTGGCAGGATTCGTCAAGCGATCAACTATCACCATGATTGCATCATATCCTTCCCTGGTTTTCGGCTGCGATACCAGAAGATCCATGGAGATCTCAACCCATCTTACCGACGGAATACTTAGCGGGTTGAGAAGACCTGGTGGCTTCATTTGTCTGGCCTTGTTGCATTGACACATCTCACACGTGTTGACGTCACGTTGGATGTACTTCGACATCCGTGGCCAGTAGTACTTCTTCTACGAGGTACGTCTTGTAGTAGCCAGGATGACCAGCGGTTACAACATCGTGATTCTCATAGATCACACCATTGTTAGGATATTCGTTGTCTGGGATCACGATCCTAGGCTCTTCATCTTACATAGTCTGACATGAAAATTGTTGACGACAGTGTGCTTGTGTTATTGCACACTTTCCGTCATCTTGCTCATGATGTCACAAGTTCGTTGATCCGACTTGTACAGTTTCTTGGTCGTCTCTTGACACAAATTGGACATACTTCAATGGTTGCTACGATCTCAAGGCTTCCGGCAGCCCTCAGGAGATCTTTCAGACTGACTAAGCAGCTTTATGCTCGAAGTGAGGGTTTCGGGACATGGCATCTGCCACATCGTTTGTGCGTCATGGAATCCACGTCTGTCCGTCATCTTCTGCGTAAAGATTGTCTCGATGCTCTTGTGATCTGTTTCTACGACAAAGGGACAATCGAGCAAATAGACACACCACACTTTCAGTGCGTGCATGATCGCTAAAAGTTCTTGTTCGCGAACAAGGTAGTTGAGTGCAGCAGACTGCATCTTTCGTCCAGAATAGGCGATGGTGCCTACTTTTTGAAACAAGGCTGCCTCAATGGAAAATCTAGACGCATCCATTCTTATGCCAAAATGCTTGAAAGAATCGGCCAGTTTTAACACCGGTGGAGAGGAAAAGCGAAGCTTCAGTTACTCGAAGCATGCGCTTTGATGATCTTACAGTTGTACAGCGTTCTTGGACTTCTTTTCCTTGATTCTCATGGAGCGGACTAGTGAACCGAAGAAAGTACGGGTAGAAGCGAGAAACGCACACGGTTGTGCCGAGAAAGCTTTCCATTTGTTTTTTCGTCTTCAGGACAGGCCAGTCCTTGATGGTCTTGATCTTATCAGGATCCATGCGGACATCGTTGCGACCAACGAAGTCTCCAAGACACGGGATCTCCTAGACACAAAACTGACACTTCGACTGTTTGTACATTTGCTGGTCTTCGAAACGTAGAAGAACTCGATACAACGCCTCGTGATGCTCGTTGATGTCCTTGCTTCTCGTAAAGAAGTATTTATGATCAAAGTAGATGAGCATAAAGTGACGCATATCGCTGAACACACGTTGAAAGATACGATTGAAGGTGTCAGGACTTCCCCTAAGTCCCACTGGAGTCACCAGATACCATCCAGCGTTGAAAACGCATTGAAGGGATGTATTGCTCAGGAGCCAGATTAGTGCAGGCAAAAAGGAATCTCTGAGTTTCACTTGGTAATAACCCCACAGCAAATCCATGCAAGAGAACCAATAACTGCCCAGACATGGCGTCAAAAGTATGCCATGGGAATCGCTGGCAGCACCGTGCTATTGTTCAACTTACGGAAGTCATGAACAATGCTCCAAATAACAGGTTTCTTCACGAAAAAGGTTGGAGCCGTGAATGGAGAAGTACTAGGACGAATGATGTTCGCTTTGACCATCTTCTCGTTCACGCTTGGATCACCTTGTGTCGGTCAGGGCTCTGTCGCCACTGAGGTACATGGATGGGTTTTGTGCCAGGTTTCAGTTCTTATACATGTTCAATACCTTCACGCACGAGTGGGACAGTGTTCGGTAGTTCAGTCCGGAACACCGTGTCCCGACGCTTCCAAGCCACTTCAAACGCTGGATTGTCTTTCAGTGCTTCCCATCCTTGCTGCTCCAATCTGGTCGCTTTCTCCGATTCGTGTGAATTCACTATAAACAATCCCTCGACATCTCCCTTTCGCAGCTCTTCGGCAATTTTCTTCATGTAGATGAACTTGATCTAAACCACATCTCCGTTGTGCGCGTATTGGAGATAGAAGTTGAAGATCTCTCGACTTTGTTCACACGAGCGAGTCGCCGATTCGCAGCAACACGTGCATAACGCACAGTCAGAGTCCGCAACGACAAAGGTTCTTTGGGTAAGGCCTCTGAACGGGGCGATAACATAAGGGTCTTCCAGTCAATGTCGAGGATTTCCGAGAAACACCTTCTTGTTCTCAGGGTCGTCATCCCCTGGAACGTGGACTTCCTTGCCGGAAGACAGGAGCTTCATGAATCATCTAATTGATACCACGTGGACGACGAACCGTCTAGACAAAGCTAAGATCGACTTCAATCGTATCGTTAACGTCTTCGTGTACGCTGATATTCAAGGCTTCTGCAAGTTCTTCTGAGATGCTATTCAGACTGCATCCGGTGTCAATGAATTTCGACACGTTCTTCTTCTTTTTTTTTGGCTGGCAGTACGCAAGCACTTGGACTTCAAGAATCACATAGAAAAAAGCGACCGCTAATGTACTAGTTCGACTCCTTCTTCTGCGGGCATTAGACATGATGTGTCCTTTCTGTTTTCAGGTGTGACACGTTGCAGTCTTCTTCCAGTCTTGCCCTTGTTACCTTTTTTGATATGCCCGAAGATTGCGATGCGTCTTGAGTTGGCACGTAAGTGTTTTTCTGTCCTTGAGTTCGCGGTGGCCTCCCAGTATAATACGCAAACTCGAAGTCGTGGCGATCTTGATTGTCTTCTCTAGCGTTCTTGGACTTTCTTCCTTGATCTTAGCACTCGTATCGACACGATGGACATGCTGGAAGTAGAAACGAGATCAAGAGTTCGAATGAAAGTCCTTGAATTTAACCACGTACTCGTGAATCGAGCTTGTCTAATTAAGTTCAAATAGTCTCTCCCAAAGAGTGTACTCAAAGTCCCTTGGTCCAAAGGGTTGACGCATCTTCTATTGCTTATATCAGAAATGATTTTCAATCCTATTTAATTGCAGCACCTGAAGAGTTAAAAAATAATCAATATATTAAAAGTTCATATTAAGACAATGGGGAATTTTACAAAATCCCCGTTTCCTGGAAAATAATTACCAAAAGTACCCCTTTTAAAAAATGGAGCGCGTTACAAACCCATTTGCACCTGGCACATCGTTTGAATGCATGGCTAAAGCGCGCCAAGCATTGAAAGCGTTCCCTCTGAAGTACAGTTTTCGGTGTGTCTCGGCTAAAAGTGAGCCTACACAGGCTCTCCGTTTGTCCTAATGCTGCTGAACGGCATTGCGGTTTTCACAATGCTAGAACATGTCAAAATTTCTTGCCTACCCTAGCGGCCTCTATTGTCCAAGAACAGGGATATTCGTCGCGAAGGAAGAAAAGAGTTATCGTCTGTGCGAATTGTGGAGGAAATACTTATAAGAAGACACTTTGTCCTAATTAATGAATGTTTTTAAAAGGGGTACTTTTGGTAATTATTTTCTAGGAAAGGGGGATTTTTGTAAAATTCCCCTAAAGACAATTAATACTTAAAAATAATATTACAAAATATTAAAAAATAAGAGAAATTTCACAAAAAGCCCCACTTTTGTCGCGTATTTCACAATATGGCTTTTTCAACTAAATTTACAAAATGCACTGGTTGCTGCTGGTCGTGACAAGATTTCCGTGACAAGATAATCTCCGAGATGAGAATCTTCGTGACAGACAGATCGTTAACCCACCAGCATGACATCTCAACCTGACCTCTGAAAGGTGCTACCTTTGACTCGTTCGATGCTGTCATCCGTGCAACAGAGGACCATGCGGCAATGAAAAACTTCAGCTTTCGCATTCTCAAGCGTGACAAAAGTTTAATCCGTCCCGTATGTCGTGCAGAGGGTTGTCCATTCTATCTCCGAGCTATAGTGAGCAAAAGGACGAATATGATCACCCTGACACAGTTTATAACGGACCATGCTTGCCAAGGAACCCTAAAAGAACTTCGCGTCTCAAACGGATCACAGATAGATACTGGACCAGCTCGGAGTTGGAATGGGAGTCGACAAGAACGTAAGCCCTAAAGCAATCCCAGAGTTCTTGAAACACAAATTTGAAAGTAATACCGCATATCGTACTTCCCACAAAGCAAAGGAAGCGCTCTCGAATGAGACAACCAAATCAAAAGGACACCAATTTTGCTTATTTCAAAGCTAAGTGAAAAATTGATCAACCCCGACCGTCATACCGTTGCATGCCTGAAGCAAGCAGAGGATCATGCTACAGGAAATCTCCATTTCCACAGTGTGTTCGTCCGTCCTGGTGCAGCTAGACATTACTTTCAATATATGCGATCATTTGTGGCGACTGATGAAACATTTACAAATAATCGCTTTATTCAGAATCTATTCCTGATTGTGGGAATGGATTCAGAGGATCATCTTGTTATTTTAGAGTGGGCATTGTTCCGAATGAGACAGAAGAGACTTGTAAATGGTTCTTAGAATTGGTGACGAGGGCTTTGCCAGGCATTGATGTTAAGAACACTGTTCTCATCAACGATCGAGAGAAGGGTCTTCTGAATGCAGCTGCTGATGTGGTGCAAAACGCTACCAACGCATTCTGTTGTTCACATTGCAAGCAACATTAAGTCCGAATTCGGGCTGCAGTGCAGAAAGCTGTTTTGTAAATGTGTGTACGGGGAAACAGAGTCAAAGTTTCAGGAACAACTTGCCAAAATTCGAGAACGAGACGTAACTGCTGCTACCTATATCAATGATATACCTCACAACCATTGGGCTACTTTTTCATTTCAAGGCCGACGCTTTCGACGAACTTGGAAACACTTGAGAATTCTTTCCACCGGACAATGCGGAAACCGCCAGCCATGGAGTTGATGGAAGCGCTCTACAATCATCAGATGCAGAAGTATCACAAACGTGCTCAGGGGTCCGTCAATTGGGTATCACTTCTGACACCTGTTGCTATGAATAGATTCTCCGACGAACTATATGCCGCTCAAGCATACAATGCACTCCCTGCTACATCTCTCTCTGGTGTTGTGGAATCTGGTCCCAGCGTCAACAAGTATCAAGTCAAACTTCCCGGTCTAGATGATGATGTGTTCCATTTTGAGTGCCTATAATACCAACGGTTTTTGATGCCTTGTCGCCACATTTGCACATTTGCGATGAAAGTCGAAGCACCTCCCATATTTCTGCTTAGCCCTCTTTATAGGGTGGACAATTACAGGGACATGCACATTTGCGCCTTTGCGATGAAAGTCGGAACACCTCCAATATCTCTGGTTAGCGCTTTTTGTAGAGTGAACAATTACAGAGACATGTATTGTTGCAATGACATTGGCCGATTTAGATGAGCACGATATCCATCCTCCAGCAATCAAACGCTCCTACGGACGGCCCAAGTCTCGGAGACAAGAGAGTGGATCTCAAGGTTTTGGTCGGATTTGTCTGAAATTTAATCCAATGCGTCACCAACATTTGCATTACTCATCCCCAAATTTTGATGTTTTATTTGTAAGTATCCGAGGGTACAGGGAAATATTTTTAGAGGAGGATCGGAAATGATCACCGGTACCTGCAACAAAAAATGATCATAACTCAGTCAAAAGTAGTCAAAATGAGCTGAAACTTGAATCAATGCGTTGCCATCATCTCCTTTACATTTTCACAATCTTTGATGGTGTGATTCTATGTATGTAAGGGTTTCCATGTGTGCAATTGGGAGGTGGAGATTTTTTCATGGAGATTTTCGTTACGGAGATGATCTTGTCATGGAGATCTTGTCACGACCGGTAGCAACAAGGTCATTTTGTGAATTAATTTTAAAAAGAAGGGCATATTGTGAAATATCGTCACAAAAGTGGGGCGTTTTGTGGAATTTCTCAAAAAATGAAATTCAATCCTATTTTTAATTAAATTTTAAGATACGGAATTGTTAAATCGACGCCTTTCCAGGATTAACCTTGATGTGTGGCACATAGAGCTCTGCGGTCAGTGGTCTGGCAGATCTGGACAAGATCTGGTACGATCGACGGTACGATCTTCAAACGATCCTAACCCCGTTCTTAATCAAAAAGACTAGTTGACTTGCTATGCACATGCTCGCGTCAGAAGAGAAGACCTACGCCACTTACGATGAACTGTTTAAGATTAAAAAAAAAATAGGAATTCAAAATGGATTGATGATAATAATGATCATTCTAATTTATTACATTTTGATTTAGAAATTAAGAAATATTTTGAAAAAAAAAATTAATTACAAAAATTTTAAATTAATAAATAAAAATAATAATAATATTATAAAAATATCAAATAATATAAATATATACACTTTTATTCAAAAAAATAGAAAAACATATTATAAATTATCATTTAATAAAATGACAAATCATTTTTTTTAATTTATATTATCCAAATAATAATATAAAGATATTCATAAAAAATGTTCAATTTTTTTATTTTTTTTAAAGAAAAGATTTAAAAGAAATATTTTTTCGAATAAAAAAAATAATAGAATTAATAAAAATGTTAAAAAATGATTTATAAACCTCCGTGAAATCTTTTGGGCACACGCAAGGATATACGATTACGACTAAGACCTCCTCGGAGCGCGGTCGCAAAAACTGGTTAAAATGCAGTCGGGGCGGTACTCCTGAGCAAGTTGCAGAAGAAGATCGTCTACGAAAAGGAGCTACAACACTCTGCGGTTGCCCGTTTCTTCTGTATGCACGAGTATTGAAAGATGGTCTTTGGCACTTGACGGTCAAATGCGGCGAACATAACCACCCCCTGCCCTGGATATAGCAGGTCATGCTGCAGCGCGTCGTCTAACCAAGAAGCAGATACAAGTGGTCAGGACGGGCATCAAGGCAGGCTCTTCTCCCAGAGATATATGGACCGGATTGCGACTGGAAAATCATAACACACTGGCCCATGCTCGAACAGTCTACAATTAGAGGGCTAAGCTGCGGAAAGAGGAACTGAACGGGCGAGAACCGATGCAAGCCTTGATTGATGAATTGAGAGAGAAGAACTACCAGGTCAAGTACGAGTGTAATGCCGAAGGAAAAGTCACGCATCTGTTCTTTGCTCACCCGATCGCAATTGACCTTCTACACCAACACCCACATGCTCTCCTCATGGACTGTACGTACAAAACCAATCGTTTTGGTCTTACCTTAATGCACGTTGTCGGATTAACAAGTGTTTTCAGTTCCTTCTCCGTTTGCTTTGTACGCCTTCATAATGAAGATACGCCATCATACACGTGGGCTAAGTGAATTGCGGAGTTGTACCAGCCAAACAAACTTCATCCATCTCCCCGCGCTACGCATCCTGTTTCGATTGCGACCCTTTGTGACGATGGTTTGCTAGCTGCTGTGGACAGCGCTTTTCCTAGCTCGAAGAACCTGCTCTGTCGATGGCACATATCCAAAAATCTGCTCAAAAATTGCCATAAACACTTTGAATTGGTCGGGCAATGGGAAGAATTCATCAATAAGTGGAGTGAGGTACGATCTTTGTGTTCATGGGAAAGTTTGTCACATTATCGACGACTCCCCAATTCAGGTCGTACAAGCTTCCACCGAAGAGCTCTGGGATCAGGCGTGGACATATTTCAAGGAACAGTTTTCAACGGTGCCAAAATGAATTCTGTACATTGAAAATCAATGGATCCCTCTCCAGACCCGCTTCGTCTCAGCATGGACCAACCTGTTCTTGCACTTCAACAACCTTAACACATCGCGCATAGAAGGTCTTCATTCTTGCATCAAAAATTATCTCAAGGTGTCGACCCTCGACTTATGGGATGTTTGTCGACGCCTGGAAATGGCTATGCTAAGTACTGTTGCTGAGCTGCGCGCGGCCGTTGGAGGCAACTCCATCAAGATATGGAGTGACCATGACGATGAATTCTACTCAAAAGTTGTCCGTCGTGTCTCGGGATATGCCCTTGCAAAAGTACATAACGAAGTGAAGTTGCTGCAGGATCTCGATAATGAAGCTGAGTGCTCAGGAGGCTTCACCACCACCTGGGGACTACCGCGCTCACACTATTGCATCGCGTAAGAAGTCTGGAGGTATTCTCCACATGGGTGATTTTCACGACCAGTGGCATTTGAAGGCAATTTGTCTGTTTGATGATCATCCGGTTCCTGCTACTGGAACGAAAGGCAATGCAGAGGCTTTCGAGCTCTCAAATTTGATGCGAAAGGTTGAGGAAACGTACAGCAGTTTGGCTCCGCATCAGCAAATGGTTATAAAGATGCAATTCTCCCACATGGGCTCTCAAACATTTCATCTTGACAACACTCCCGCAGCTCGTCCTAAAGGACGACCTAAGGGGGCCTTCAATCGTCGTCCTCCAGGTAGCTTGGTTTGAATTCGCAGCTCGACTCAACGAAGCGCTTCTGGATTCGAGATCGTGGAAGCATCTACAGGCCGCAAATGTGGTAGTTGTGGCATTAGGGGAACGGTACATAACGCAAGATCATGCCCAGTTAAACTTGCAAAACTTGCGCTATCTCACAAGATTCTTCAAGTCCCAGTGAAGGCAGTTCATCCAGCAGTTCATCATCAGAGAGCAGCAGAATCTCGGACAGCGACACAGATTCAGATTCGATTCAGCCGCCATGCATTATCGTACATCACACTTCTTCATTTTAACATCAAAGGTTTTACTCAGTAGAATGTATTGGTCTAGACTCGCTGAATGGCGTAAGGCTTTGAGTATATAGATTATATAAAGTAGATAAATTAGATAGATGGATGAAAAAAAGCGTCGATTTAACAAAAAATAATAATAATTTCAAAAGGGCGTGGATTTAACATTTTTGGGGGCGTTGATTTAACAATTCCCTTAAGATATTATTTATCATTAAATAAATAATTATTACAAATTATTCAGTTTTTATGAAAGCGTTACTTTGAACAGTTACGTCCTTATTCACACATACAGCGTCACACTCTACTGAGAGGATAGTACGGTACCATTCTACACAGACTTTCCGAGGTTGCACGTGATCCCTTTCTACGAGCTCAAATGAGTCGGCGTGCATCTCATCGCGCTTGCAAGCGTAAGAATCCTCAGCGGGCAGATCAAAAACTCCCCAAGTCTTCATTAAGCTTACCATCGTACGTTGGTGGAGACCGGGACTGGGGAGTCAGCATCTGCTTGAATTGGATCTGCGTCTGCTGTATGAACGCTTGGAATTCAGCCTGCGACGTAAAGTTCTGTTGCTGCATCATCTGGATAAGCTAGAACATCATCGACGAGTCGTCGTTGACTCCTTGCTGAGCAGCAGCTGGTTGCGCGGCAGGTACCGAAACTGCAGCTGGGGATTGTTGCTACCCAATGTGTCCTAGAGCATTCTGCTCTTCAGTTTGAGAAGTATGTTGTGGTGCAGCAGCACGCGTACGTGACGCAGAGCTGGAACCCTCTTTGTCTTTATTGTCCGGGTCCAGATCTTTACGTTAAATCACATGAAATAAAATTTCGGTGAATTTGGCAGACGTAATGCTTTTAACGAAGCTGATGTTAAAGTCGGCGCTAACTGCAAGAAATGTGATCGTATGATTTCGAAGCGATTATACAGTAATTAATCATTAGTGTTAGCAGTTCCACGAATGAATCTGAATATTACAGATGAGCAGGGATGTTTTAAACCCCCAAATTTTAAAACCCTGAGACTTGGTTTAAATTAAGACCAAGAAAACCCAAGAAAACCCACAATTAAACCCCAAAGTGCGCAGCGTTGCGCAGCCAGGACGGGCTAATCTATGATCGATGTTTTGATTGGAACAAATATGCTAGAGTATCTGACTATGCTACGACATCAACTAGGGAGAACTATTACTATGGAAGCAATATCAACAACAAGTATTTCTCATGGAAGGGAGCCGGATGATCAGTAATGTCTGACCAAAACGTACTGACGGGCCGGACTCTCTTGGAGGAGCTAGTCCTTCCCTGTTGCGTGGGGTCTCCGTAGACATCGATAGGAGTGTTGCTTGCGTCATTCTCACAAAAGATCTCTGGTCTTGCCCGAATTGAGTCTGTGAAATTTTGAAATCTTAAATTTTAAATGAGAGTTGACCAGTGGACTGACTCATTCAATGTCATCAAATACAGCTATATTATAAAACCCATTTAAAATCAATTTTTAACCCCGCATGGAAAAGGTGGGTTTAAATTAAAAACCAATAAAACCAAGAACAATAAAACCCTACCCAGCCATCCCTGCAGATGTGACGGTGTCACAAACGTAATCTGTGACATGCAAGACTTGTTGGGTAAACGTGATAAAAACCAAGTTGATGATGTAATTTGGGGTAAAAGTAAACGTCAACGAGTGAATTTAGCCATAATAAACGAAGAGGGCGTTAAATATCGATCATTGACTACTGTGAAATCGACCGTAGTCAGGTCTGTCGAAAAGGCTTGGGATCGTGCAGACCACGAAGAGGATACTTCGTCGCAATAACTAAGTGAATTCCGTAGATCTTCAGGGAACTCGATGTTGGGTGGAATTTCTGGAGGAAACTGTGGGTATTAGATCAACGGTATAATGTAGAACGAATCAAAGTAGTGTGATTCAGATCCAAGTTAGAAAACAATGCATGAAAATATCGGATTGTTTAAGCCTGAGTGGAGTTATCTGGATGAATCTCAGCCTAAATCAGACTACGAGGAAATTATCAGATGATATTATTAAAACTGCTATAACAGACAAATGAGATTACAGGATCCATGACGCTCTAACAGACAAATGAGATGACAGGATCCATGACACCCATATTGGTTATTTGCAGATGGTATAATGGAGACTGCGAGACGGGCGACCTTCAAAGTCAGGTGGCCGTCGGTTTCATCTCGTAACTGCGCCAGGGCTCTTGGTCGTACGTCTAATCTGAAGATTCTTGAAGATTTTAGGGTGGATGAGTTGCAGACAGGATACGAGCGGGAAGCGTGTGCGAGTCTTTCATCTTCCGCACTTTGACGGAAAGTTCAAGAAGGCCCCCGGTTTAATCTTCAGGCCAGGGAAATTTCTTGAGGCAGCACGAAGTTGCATCAACGCGATCAGAGTCGTACTCTGGGGAAAGTCTTCAAATGCGTGTGCAAACGAGACCACAGAGTATGGCTCCTCATCTTCGTCGTATCCTAACGCTTCATTATTGGGCTCTTTCGCTTTGGACATGGGATCCGATTCTCCACCGGTTCTTGACTGTCTTCAAGGAAGATGGGATCCCTAACGGGGCTGGAACAGACGCAGGTAGGAGTCATTGGGAGCAGAGGAATAACACCTCTTGCTCATTTAATCCCGGCCAGGACAGAGCTTCACCGGAAGTCCCACGACGGGAAGCTCCCATTACGTTCACTCCCCCTTCAACTCCCGCCACGTTTGGAACGTGTTTTTCTATTTGAATTGACTGGGTTACTCACTGCATTGCAGTCAAGCCCCAGAACTTCTATTGGATGGATTACTCACTGCTGCGTACAGTCAAGTGCCAGATTTTACCAGCATTTGGAGTGACGATTTCCGCTCCATTTGCAGATCGGAAGCATTGGATTATCGTTTCGTTGGTTTTTGGTTCAAGTACCCCAAAATCGGTACACCCATATCGGTACCTGCCAAGGTCCTCACTAAGTGACGGTCCACCGAATGTGCAGCCAACCACACCAATGGGTACACAAGGTGAGACAGAAGACAAATCGGACTCGGCGTCCTGCAATGCCGATCGGGCGACCGATCGGCATCCAGCCGAAGGTTCGCGGGGTACCCCCCCCCCCCCGTAAGTTGGTCGGATGCGCGCGATGGTGGTCTAGTTCCGGACACTTTGGTGTTCGATTTTGAACTGGACTCCACCACAATGTTGCGCGTGCCTGGATCATTTGGTGAACGTGGATATCACTTCGATATTGCGCAAATTTTATATTTTACAAGTTTTTATATGGATTCTCTCTGGAGAGGACGCAAGGAACGCCTATCTCCTTGCGTGCTACTAGTTGGAAAGGGGTGCGATGTTCAATCTGGTCAAGGGAAGGATCAGATCGAAATTAATGAATTTATGAAATTCCATGCCGCTCCTGGCGAATCCGATCGGCACGAGGAACGCTTATCGCCCCCTGTCTTGGTCGTGGAAAGAATGGCGATGATTGATTTGGCCAGGTGGAGGACCAGATCGCGATTAACAAGTTTATTCCTCCCCCATAAGGATCCACTCGGAGCCGATCGGGACTATAGCAAGTCTTGCTATAGTTCCAGAAGGGATCAGGACCCTGTTCCTGATCCCATGTATTTCGACGTAAAATTGCATGAAGTAAAAAACACTATGGGGGCGTATCACCCCAATCCGCCCAAATTACCCAAGAAGAAACCCAAGCAGAGGCTCGCAATGCTCTCGGACGATGACGACTCGGAAGAGAAATTGTCGATCGGTGACGGGGTTGTAGATGACAAGGAGGTGACCAGGATGTACTACATCTACGAGTTGAAGAAATTCGTTCGCAAGAACGAGGTCATGTTAACTGTCAAACCCTTAATTTCGGATGGTCTACATGGGCCTACAACCGAACCGATCGACTCCGATCAGCCGCTGCAGCTGGTCAAAAACTTTCTGGCGATGTTAGCCGAGGTTGTTGGCAAGTTGTTCGAAATGGATACGTGGGAGTTAAACCAAGCTATGTCGACTCTACATGACCATCTGACGCCATTGGTGAGGGCGGTACGCCGCCCAACTCCCACAATCGCGCTAGAGGCCCCAAACTTCGTGCAATCACTTTCCAAACAGTCACTCTCTGATGACAGCTCGTTAAATGGGTCGCCACCTTACCCCAAGTGCTCGTCCGAGTTGGAGGTCGGTGTGGAGCGAATGACCATGGATCACGGTACCAGTCACACGGAACAAAAAAGGGACGTGCGACAGCGTGGGGCGGCATGCCAGTCGGGGCCCCAGGGGCGCCCACAGGCATCCCCCAAGACCGATCCAGTCACCTCGCCCGCGACGGAAGGAAGCATACAAGCCATGTTTGAAGCCATGATGGAGCAGTATGTCGAAAATCAAGGCCGATCACCCTAGCGCCCGCGTGCACCAAGCCGATCGGTCCAGAAAAACAACGCTTTTTATTCGGACGATGATATGTTGTCAGTAACATCAACAGACAAGGTGTATGAAGGTGTTAGACCCGTTTTTAAGGCAAAACGCAAGTCGTGTCCCTCCCGCCCTCGCCGATCAGCAAGTAGCAGAGACTTCGACATGGAGTCGACCAGCGAAATTGACGGTGACTACGGTGGTACGGGCATAGGCAGGACGCGTAAGGCGAACTTAGCCTCGACGACGGCGTCTGATTTCAATTTGACGGTGATCCCAAGGATTTGCATGGCTGATGCCACGGAGTTGAAGGATTTTACTGGAAAAGATGCCGATGAAGAGCAGGCCCGATTGTCATAAAGCGTGCTATAATTAGGCCTAATTAAGGGTCTAATTATATCTCGGATTGCGGACAAAAATCTGGTACGTAATTGTATACGATTGTGTGTGCCACGGTGTATACAGTTGCGTGTACTACCGTGGTGCAACAAAAACATAGTCAGGACATAGACAGGGCATGGGAAGATGAGACGATTACGTACAGGTACACAGCGAAAACCGACGAACACCGACGAACGACGGAGGAATCAGGTGGACTGGTGGACGGAAGACGCTGGAATGGACGGTTCTGATTGGCTGAAATTATGGAAATGGTACATCTAAGGCTTTAAGCAATAATAAAGTTCTCCTTTTGCGTCCAAACAGTAAGGACACCTCAGGGACGGCAACTAGCGCCTCCCTTTAGTTAATAAACACCTCTACGTCCCGGGCGGGAGCACTTTTTGCGTTTTTGGCCCACCGGCAGGCGTAGAGTGTTGAGAACTCACCCCGCAACTCCGCCCGCTGTGTCAGCGGTTCTTATGTAAAGGTTTTTTGGTCTTGGGAGTGTTATTTAGCAGTGCTCTCACCTCTCCACGTTTGGTTCACGTTTGGCCCCTTGAGTTCGGCTGCTATAAGCGCCCCACGGGAACTCTAGGTGGATTAAGTGAAATTTACCCCCCCCCCTCGTATGTCTAGGATAGGAATACAGATATTTGGGTGTTTCCTTAGCTGTTTAAAGACTCCAGAGGCTCCGCGATCGTGCAGTGAAGACTTCCGCTGCCTGATTAAGTACCGCCTTCGCCGATCAACACCTGATCGACACTCTGCGACTCGCGACCCGCGATCAACAACTCGCAGATCACACCAACTTGTACCTGAGCGACTTTTAGCACTTGATCAAGCCTGATCAAGTCTGATCGAAGCTGATCAACCACTTTTAGCACCTGATCAAGCCTGATCAAGTCTGATCATAGCTGATCAACGTCTTTTGACATTTGATCAAGCCTGATCAAGTCTGATCATAGCTGATCAATGTCTTTTAGCACCTGATCAAGCCTGATCAAGTCTGATTACCGCTGATCAACGTCTTTCAGTACCTGATAAAACCTGATCAAGCCTGATCACAGCTGATCAACTACTTTTAGTGCCTGCCCCATCCTGATCACTGCTGATCAAGCCTGATCGCACCTGATTCGAGCTTGATTGTACCTGATCACGCCTGATCAGCACATAGGTCAACTCATTACAAGTTCCCCAATCTTGCATCAAGGAATTGCCGTGTTTACATCCCCGCCACCTGGAGAGCGACCCACGCCTAAGCCGTCGGGTACACAAGGTGAGCAGAAACACAAGCAGTCAAGGACAACCGGAGGACCCCCTTCGTTAGTCGGCAGTCCGGGCGACGTGGTACCGCCTGATCAAGCGTCAAAAACTTTGATTAGCCGCTCCACCACACGATCGTGGTTTAGCCGAATGAAGTCCGCCTTCCTCCGTGATCAGACGCCGAACAAAGAACGGTGTTTATCTTCTGAGATCTGATGAAGAGACCGGCTGCGAATTGGATCCAGCATTTAAGTCGGGATGTCCGGTCTGATTGGAACCTGCTACGTATGGAGTTTGAAGGTCAGTACTGACACTCCGGCTTTTCTACCGCTCGGAAGTATCACCACATGAGGAAAAAGGACGATGAAACGCCGATCGAATACCTCCATCGACTTAATGTGGCTGCGATGCGTGCAGGGATTCCGTTCAAGGAGACCGTTCCACCGACCGGCGCTCCCCAGGAACATGTGGGTAACTTTATCAGTACGCTGGACGATCAGGATTTGGCCGATCAGCTGACCTTACTGCGCCTCGAGGACGTGGGAGAAGTGGATCAGAAACTACGTATGTTTCGCCACTCCCGCAGTATGAGGAAGAAGGTTGCTGTCGGATCAAACCGATCCCAACCGAAGTTGCAGGATGATCCTGCGAAGAGACCTACAACCAGACCGTCCCGAGCGATTAGAGCGATAGTAGCTGATGTAAGCACCGGGTCAGAAGAGGAGAGCAGCGGTTGGTCTAGTTTGGATTCAGACGAGGAACAGTAGTGTCACATTTTCGTCGCCCAGTCTGCACCAAGAGACCAGCCAGTGTCAAGCCGTGCCGAACGGAAGGCAAGAAACGGCAACAGGTCGGACCCGGATTCGCCATACAAGAAGTATGCACACAATGCGGGTCGACCAGACACGATGATCGGGGCTGCTGGCGAAGAGTTATGTGTAAGAAATGTGAAAAATACGGCCACCCCACCGATCACTGTTTGTTTGGATGCAAGGAATGTGGAGACTTTCAAGACGATGGACAGTGCAAGATGGAACGATTTTTTAACCAAATGCACAAGTGGTATGTTCCAGACAAGCATGCAGGAATGTTGCCACCCGATGTGGAGAAGATGTTAAACTAGGTCGCTCGCCAGGTTGGATCTGGATTGAGCCAAGCGATCTACGTTTAGCATCTATGCATATGTCGGAAGGGGCGGCAACTCAACGGCAAAAGAGACAGGCGATGGGAATCATCTGATCTACAGTCGTGCGACTGATGAAGATTCCCAATCGAAGGTCGTTATGCAGTTGGACCTGTTGCCTGGCGTGTCACGCGGTTACTGGAAATATCACGCCCCCCCAAAATGGTTCAAGCAGGCAAAAGCCTAAGGGAATATCAACAATGAGAAGGCGACGATGTTGTTTGACTCTGGTGCAGAAGTCTCAATTATCGACTCCGCCTTTCTCGTAAGGTTGGATGTCAGATTGACTATGCACAGAGAAAAGAATGCGTCAGAATTGTCAAAATTCCTACATGACCGAAGGAAGGACGCGTGTGAATATCACTCTATCTGGTTCATTGGTCTATTTCTTCAGCTCTTGGGTCGGTAAGCTGACCGGTCAAGACGCTCTCCTTGGCATAATTCAGCTTGTTGTACGCATGCACAATGCGCCACTTTTCGTTCGGCTTACGAACACAAAAAGTGGATAGACTTTATGGTGCCAGCAGGCATACGCCTCGATCTGTCACATGGAGTACTTACGATTCCAGAGGAAGTACAGATCCAACTGTCTGGCCGACGCCCCTTACACGGATCACGCACTCATCTGGTAAGGTGGAACCAAGATATCACCATTCCTGTGGGTCGATCGGCAGATATATCGGTGGAGAAGGACTAGCGGACAAGGGAGTTATGGGTGACCATGGGCGATCACTGGGTACCGACGTTTGTGGAAGGTGGAAGCCGAAGCGATTACATACGAGTTACTAACATCGGTAACAAACCGCTGATGTTAGGCAACGAACGATCGTCGGTATGTGGCTGGCCGAAGGAAAAGTTCCGAGGAAGATAGGGTTCATTTCGATCGGATCAAGACGGTATATTGAGTGGCAAAGCTTTGCGTGTAAAGACACCACCGATCGGGTCGGCGATGACAAGTCGGCCGCAGAAGACCCCCCACCCTGGACGGAAAGGCAGAGCTACGTAGCGACCAAGATGTGTCGAAGGTTATCAGCGCAGTCACCCAATTCAGTAAGATCACAGGCAGATGTTCCGAGAGTCGTTAATGCAGTTGTATCACGAGGTCGCGTGACAGTGGAACCGACGTCAGATGGGGACAATTTCAGCATCGTTAGAGACGAGTATGATGGCGCATTCACCCAAGCCGATACCACAGGAGGACAGCCCGTCGACGAGAATCAGCATTGACCGTTTGACAGGGGCGGACCGAGTGAAGTTACCTCACCGGATTACCTGGTGTATATGCACGGGGGCGGGGAGGAGTGCGTTGATAGATCGGTGAATCCGATCTGGAATATGGCTACCCCACCTGAAGTGTCAGCCGATCCGCTCGAAGTGACTATGGACAATCCGCAAGCCGCCGACACCCCAAATTGGACCGATCAGCCCAAAAAATTAATATGGGAAAAGAAATACTGGCTGATCGGTAAGTGTCCTGCTGATACCGACAGTGGTGATGTCAAGCCTACCGCCCATTTGGATGTCAGATCGGCCCAGAAGACGTGCCGTGGTCGAACGCACCGGGAGTATCCGATCTATTTGAAGGATCGCGAATATGCAACTTGGATTGGTGAATCCGATCTGGCTTATGGCGCACTGGTTAAGAATTCCACGCGAAACCGAATGAATCGGAATTTTTAGAGCGACGCAGACACACGAAGTGGAAAAATCAAGATTTACAATAGCCAATCGGTATTACCGATCGGCGCGAATTTGTGGTATTTTATTGTGATTACGACTACGGGTGTGTGACGAACTGTTATAAACTTGTGATATTTCGATGGTAGCAAGTCGCTTGAGAATGTGGATATTTTTTCGATGATGAAGGTAACAATTCTCACGTTTAGATGTAGTTGGATGTGGTAAGGGTGGACCTTGATTAACAAGATTAAAGGCTAATACAGATGGGAAGATCGGGTAATCAAAAAAAAGTTTTATTTATGATGAATGCGCGAATGATTGTCCGATCGACGCCTACAATGTTAGAGCTCGCAATCACCCCATAGCCGACTGATAATCATGGCTGGATGATCTGAGATCTTCTGACGAAATTTGTTACGCCAAGACTGCTCCTTGTCCATCTGGGTCAAGGCGTCCATCAAGTTGTTGACTATGGTGTCTCAGTGGTAGCCGGGGTAACAAGCTCCGTTTCGATCAAACCCCCGGCTTTCTCCACGCGACTCCTGACCATATGGAGGACAACTGGGTATGGGAATATGTCAATATCACACTCCCTTGCGCGCATGTCCTCCAATATGAACTGACAGATGGATAGCCAGGTTTCACCCGCCCAACTCCGGCGCTGCTTCCGTTGCTTCTGTAATGTGTCCAAGTCCTTGTCCAGTTTCACTTGTCCAGCGGGAAGCACCAGATAGTGGGTTGATTCCCAGATCGCTTGGCAGTGGGTGCTGCGGTACTGCCCGAGACGACCTATGAACGAGGCGGTCCACGAAGTCTGTGAAATGGCGTTCAGTTCGGGGATAAGCAAACCTTCCCACGGCTTGGCGTCATACAGACGGGAGATCTGCAATCCGGTGATAAGATCGGGTCGCCACTCGTTGTACTTGGATGATTAACCGCCAGCGGGAAAATCCAGTAGTCTGGACGCGAAAAAGTGCGGACCAGCTGCTGCTTGGTCGGAACAGATCACCGCAGCAGATCAATCTGCCCTGGATATCAAGGGTCGTCAGCATCCAGACCCGAAGGAGGGAGAGAGACGTCAACCTTCAATAACCCCAACGACGCATGATGATATAGACCAGAAGTGCCGGGCAGAAGAGTTGGTTTGGGCGCCTCGACAGCCGGTTTTGACAATTCGTTAACGCTGTCGCCCCCCGGGTGCACCACTTGGTCTGCTCCTGACGTTGGCGTTTCAACTAAGGCAGCAGATAGACGACGCTAGGTGGATCGGGAACGTGATAGATCAGAAGCTAGCTCAACTGAAACCGTCGATCCACCCTCAGAGTCCGACACAGGCGAAGCTAATGCCGACTTGGACCGGGCAGTAGTTGGGGTTAAGGGCGCTTGGGTTTTCGTATCTTTAACTGGCTTGGTTAAAGCCGCTGTTGCAAGCAGAAGCTTTGCCGGTATCTTGGATTTCTTTCGCGGTGCCGCTGGATTCTCCTCGTAGTCTGGATCGGCAGCTATGCCCCGCGCCTCTCGCCGCGCCCTTGCGTTTCTTGTTGTGCGTGTGAATTTTGGGGGGATGAATTTCAGCCAATGAATGGCGAGAATTTCCGCCTTAATTTTTCTGGGAACCGGGGAAATGCGACTGCGGGTCCGCGAGGGTGCTCGAGGCTGCTCCGCAAGGAATGAAGCTAGCGACGTGCGAACTGGACAGACACGTAGCCAGATCATCGCGTCACCGGTGGACGATTCCCCAGAGTCGGTTCGACTCTTGGGTCCAAATGCCGATACGATCTTGGGAGGAAGCAATTCTCTCGGAGTGGACCTCGATTGTGAGCTTTAACTCGGAGATATATCGATAAAACTCGATCTTCTGGGAATTTAAAACCGATCGGTCGGTCTGATAATCAGAGCTCTGCCGAACGACGACTGTGAGCTGCTCTTGAAGATGCGATCGGCAGAGCTTGAGACTACGCATGTCGTGAAGAGTTCCGATCGGCTCTTCCAACTCGTTTGGAGCAGATCGAAGTGGACGTGCACCTGCCGAACGACATCAACCAGTGTTTGTGAGGTCTGGATGGCATTGCTCGGTAATGGATCTACATACAAAGGCAATTGAGGGCCGATCCAAAGTGGAATTAACGATGGATTGACGTACCTGGTTTGTTTTGCTTCGGATCCGAGGCCTTGATATGTTTAATCTCGACCATCAAGACTGGCGATCAGCTTGTATGGCGTCGATCAGCTTGGAGAACCGTTCTGTATCCCGACGCATTTTCTGAAGCGCGGCTTTGTCCACTATCTGCTTTTCACGTTCAGCTCTCAACTCCTGTCGGAGTGCCCCAATTGTTTTCTGGAACCGATCTCCGTGCTCATCTTGTTCGCTGACAATTTGAGTGTCGCCCGAGTCGTCGTAATGGTCAGATAGGTCAGAAGTTGGAATATGCGGAGAGTTCGGGCACCGATCGCCTACGAAGACAAATGTTAGAGAAAATGTGGCGATCGGTTATTAAGTGGAGTTACCTGGTACATTGGATTCGTAGGAATGCATGGGATTGAAGACTTTTTGTGAGATCGGGCCGCTACCGTTGCGCGGCTGCTAACAGACCCTGGGGCGGCTGTGGTGAAGTGCTATTGAAATTTTTTGAGTATCATGTACCAGTGTACCAGTTGTCAAGTCGGAGCGATCGGGTTGGCTAAACGGATGGAGTGTTTTGGACCAATCATGTGCTTGGAGTGTTTTGTACGCAGATTTTAGGTAGGGTACACTGTTTACATGTAGTTTACATTTTGGATTTTATTTGGATATAAAATATAGTGTCCGTATTACGTTGGGTTGCATAAGTCGCCGCTCCGTAAGAGTCATTGGGAGAAGAGGGGTAACACGGTCCATTCTTGCTCATTTAATCCCGGCAAGGACAGAGCTCCACCGGAAGTCCCACGACAGGAAGCTCCCATTGCGTTCACTCTATTTTCTTTATACTAAAAATATTAGTATAATAACATTTTATATTAGACAAATACTAGAAAAAAACATAAAAAAAATTATAAATCATATTAATCGAATGCTTAATGATTTTTTAAATATTTTCTACTTTTATTGGATATCGTTTACAATTTAAAGGTCGATTAAATTACTCACCCCTCAACTCCCGCCACGTTTGGAACGTGTTTTTCCATTTGAATTGGCTGGGTTACTCACTGCGATCTGCAGTCAAGTCCCAAGAATCTATTGGATGGATTACTCATTGCTGCGTGCAGTCAAGTACCAGATTTTATCCGCATTTGGAGTGACGATTTCCGCTCCATTTGCAGATCGGAAGCATTGGATTATCTTTTCGTTGGTTTTTGGTTCAAGTACCCCAAAAGCGGTACACCCATATCGGTACCTGCCAAGGTCCTCACTAAGTGACGGTCCACCGAGTGTGTAGCCACCCGCACCAATGGGTACACAAGGTGAGACAGAAGAAAATCGGACTCGGCGTACTGCAATGCCGATCGGTCGCCCGATCGGCATCCAGCCGAAGGTTCGCGGGGTACCCCCCCCCCGTAATTTTGTCGGCTGCGCGCGATGGTGGTCTAGTTCCGGACACTTTGGTGTTCGATTTTGAACTGGACTCTACCACAGTATCATGGCACCGACTGGAACAAGCATCTACCGTTGATCGAATATGCACATGCTACGTTGACAAGTACATCGACTCACTTTTCGCCATTTGAGATCGACACTGGAAGAAAGCCAAGAAACCCAGTGTTTGAAATGGAAAGCAACAAAGTCATGACATCCAAGTGGGAAGTGGTCAATCGGATGCTTGAAAGTAGAAACAATATCATCCAACGATCACGAGAACATCTTCTAAATGCGCAAGAAAGACAGAAGAAGTATTATGACAAGAAGCGCAATGATCAAGAGATCCATGTTGGTGATCTCGTCTTGTTATCGACTGAAAATCTGAGTCTGAAGCATAAGACGTCCAATGGATCCATAATCGCCAACATGAAGTTGATTTCAAAGTGGATCGGTCCGTACAAAGTGGAAGCAATGCTAAGTGACAATGTTGTCAAGTGAAAGCTTCCAGCGCATATGAAGTTGTATGCGACGTTCAATGTGGACAAGCTTAAGCCATACGTCGTCAACCCGGATCAATTTGAAGGTTTTCAACTGCCTGAGACTTCGAGAGTTTTCTTTGACGACAAAGGAGAAGCCATTTATGTTATCGAGGCACTTCGTGACAAACGTGTTCGACGCGATCGAGCAGAGCACTTGGTAAAATGGCATGGCTACGATGATGAAGAAAATACTTGGGAACCAGAAACCCAGATTCGCCATGTTGAGCACTTAAAGGAGCTGATCCAGGAGCTTAATGCCAAGTCGCAACAATAATCAAAGTATCAACGAGAGCAACGATCTGTACAAGTTCATATCAATTCATGTTCAAGTCCGTACCCGTGGATGCAAGTCTTAACACTTAGTAAAGTGTGGGGGATGTAATGTATGAACAATGACGTGGGTTCAAATCCGACTTTGTTCTATTTTGCCAATGCCAATCCGCCACGCCCTGAAAGTTTTTTACGTATTCAAGATTTCGTATACAAGGATTCATAGCCAATCATTGCCTCGTAGATAACTTTTGTTAATAAATATCACTTTTGAATTTGCATATTATCACAAAGACTATCGTTTCCTACCGTGGCTCCAAGTTCACCTCCATGGTTTGGACCTCACTAGCATCGATCTTGAAAACCCAACACAACCTCTCGTGCTCCAACAGATGGACAAATCGAACGCACAAATCGCTTCGTCAAAGATTATCTCCGAGGTGTTGTGAATCTCGTCTAGAACAACTCGGATGAATTTCTGCACTTGGCAGAATTTGCATATAATCTCAGGGTGCATTCATCGATTGGAATGTCACCATTTGAAGCTAATCTCGGCTATGTTCTGTACGTACCCAACGACATCACAACTGATCCTGAGTTCACGAAGTTGAACAAGTCTGCGCAAGAGCTACTCATGCAGCATCAAGTCTTTTGAAGAAGGAGCAAGATGCAATGAGTGAATCACAAGAACGTTTGAAGTCGTATTGCGAGAAGAATCGCAAGCGACAAGAGTTTGAAGTCAGTCAACTCGTGCTTTTCGACAGCAAGAATCTTGATACTAGCCACAAAGGCTTCGCATCGATAAGCAAACTGGCACCAAGATTTGTCGAACCCTACCCAACCGTGAAGAAGGTCCATCAAGATTCGTATGAACTGCTAGGTCGAAGGATATTTGAATACATCCCGTTATTTACACGTCGATGCTCAAGATCTATCAAAAAGATGGTAGACGTCAGCAACATGCCGGTAAAGTACTCCTCGCCAACGGCACGGAAGGACAGTTGGTCCATGCAGTCATCGGACACCGTAAGCGCCATGGCAAGGAATATTACAAGATCCACTGGCTGGGCTTATCATTCCGCCAAGACACGCGGGAGCCTCTAGACAACCTGAAGCAGATTCCATGTCTCATTACAGAACACTGGAGCTCCAAGAAAGGAAGTCTTCTCTCAAGGGGAGTTCATGTGACGCAGCCAGTACGTCACAGAACCAGAACACAAAAGATCACTTGATTCTATTATAGTACAGTAGACCAATAAATGTAAGCAGGATATAGGAACCAGAAATAGTGAAAGCAAGAGTGAGATAGGCTAGGCGAAGTGCACTAGGTATGTCTTTTAACCAACCAGAGAATATCAATTTGCAATTTGCCATCATGCTCTCAGATCACTAGCCGACCAGTCGCCGCCTGTCACACGCCCCGCATCTGTGACATTTAACTCCTAACATGTACCACTTTAAGAGGATAACACGAGAAGATCTGGATTCAGCGCAAACGAAAAGTGCATTTAAATGCATACCTTACACCAACTCTAGAAAATTTACACGAGTTGGGGACAAGGCGAATATTACGTAATGACTATACAGGCCGTTAGTGCCTGATAGTCTGGGAGTAATTTTTTTGGAAAAAGGCGCGCCCTGCGTGATCAGCGGAGGTGCGCACGGGAAACAAGCAAGTTTTCTCTGAGTTTGGAGTAAAAAATATAGTAATTACAAATGCGTACTTAAGAACCTAACCTAAAACTCCTAATAAACGAAAGTATACAGTTAATATTCCAAAGCAGCTAAAAATGCACAAGTTACCACTGTGGTCGCCCTTCACTTGGGATTTCTATATAGTCTCATGTCAGAATATATACATCACTAAAAAACTTCAATACTCCTTCTACGATCACCGTGATATAACTTGAGCCTAATCTCACTACGCCGGCGCAATCCCTTGGCTGCACAAAGTGGCTTCTTCAGTAGGTCTGCGAGCATTTTATCACTGGACACATGCAGTGGTTTCACTGCCTCATTCTTTACGTAGTACTTAAGACGCTTGAGCCTGATATCGACATGCTTCGAAGCAGCACCACTAGCTTCGTCCTCCAGCTGTCGTATAGCGGCTTGATTATCCATTCGTAAGATCATCGGTCTCTCCACACTCAGTCCAATCTCTTGTAATAACTCCTCCAAACCAAGAACTTCATTACCACCGACTGTGGCGGCCACGAATTCCACCTCGGCAGTCGACAACGCAACAGTACCTCAATTTTTCAACCAACATGCCATTTACAAACACAACGCAACCACTAACATTATTTCTGTCTTCGTTGTCTCCAGCAAAATGAGCATCAGTGTATCCAATCAGTTGTAACGTTCCATATCACTTAGTCACACAATCCAGGTGTAGCCTGAGTCTCTTTGAACCTTTCAAATACCTGATAATTTTCTTCGCCAACTTGAAATCACTCTGTTTCGGCGCATGCATACGCCTTTCCCCGCGATGAACAGCTAAAGAAATGTCTGGTCGGGTACATCTTGAAATACATAACAAACTACCCACCATAGATTGAAATGTCTTCTGGGTTGTTGCTCCTGTCCTTTCATTTTTCGGCAAAAAATGTCATCTTCACCGTCGTCGCACACGTCATTTATCGGTAGATGCACTGAATTAGCCTTCTCCAAGTTGTATTTCTCCAGTAACTCGTTAATAGTGCCCTCTTGATCCATAAGGTATATCCACACTCTTGCTCTCTACATATGCTGATACCGAGAATTTTTCCACTGGTCCTAGGTCCTTTTATTCCATTACCTTCATCTTAATAAAGAAATCATCCATTAATTTCTCCGTTGTACCTCCTACGAGTAAATCATCCACGTATACTCCAATTATTACAAATTCATTGTGATTTTTCCTTGAAAAAATGCATGTATCCGTCATGCACTGCGTGAAATCCATGTATAGAAGCCTCCCTCATAATAGTTCACACCACATGCGTCCAGCTTGTTTCAAACGGTAAAATTTTTTTCAAACATAAAGCCACATTTTTGGGGCAAAATTGACTCCAAAATCCTTCAATGCATCCTTCGTTATCACTATGCCTTGCGGTATCTTCAAATAAATCTCGAAATTCTTGTCTGTGCGTGCCTTTGGATACGCGCTTGGTACATCGCCATCCGTCGCTGGTACATTACACACTTGTGCCATAGCAAGAATCACCTTGACGTTACTTAGATCCATGACAGTCGAGAACTTAAAAATGAAATCTCTTCCATACACCTGCTTATCTCCACGTGCCACTGAGTCGCGCCTTGTAGCGTTCAATCGTACCATCTGCCTTCAAATTCGTCTTGTATACCCATTTCGTAGGTATCGCTCGATTACCCACGCACTTGACTACTTCACATGTGTCGAGGTCTTGCAATGCCTTCAACTCGGCTTCTTCTGCCGTTTTCCACGTATGTGCATCCTCGCGCTGTGTGCTTCCTTAAATCTCTGCGGGTCCTTTGTATACTTGGCCTTCATTCCAACATCATTGGGACTCAGCACTGCTTAATAGCCAACGCATATTCTTTGTCCGTCGTAGCAACTACATTCACGTCTTCACCTGTAAGTGACTTCCTTCCACGCCTGACTTCTGCCTGGCCTTCTTTTCCTTCATGGTGTTCTTATACTCACTGAATCTTGTTGTCTCGCGTACATTCCTCTTTGGTTTTTTAGTGACTTGCGTTGATGTCTGCTTGACTTAATCGCTTGTACCCTCAAAACGTCTGATTACATTACACTTCCGTCTTGCGATTCCACATCTTCCACAGACACATCTGAGAAATTTTCTCCAGCCAATGCTTTCGTAACCCATTCGCTTACCTTGGTATCAATCTGACTTATATTTCGCGTCGTAGTCAGATTCGCCGTAGAAATAGATCCCTACACCTTCACATTAAACAGTAGATCCCATCTTTGTCTAACCTCCATCCTGTTACTTCGGTGCACAAAATTGAAACCTTTCTGCATTAAATTTCCACGTTAAATCAAATTCCTTGCTAAGTTCGGGAAAATATACCTCTTTTGGAACTATAATCGTGTCAGTACCGTCGATACTTCTTAAACGAACTTTTCCAATCTTGGTGACCTGCAAAAAATTCCATAGGTTACCGTCAGCCTCATATCTCCCGTGCAGGGAACCACATCTTCTAAAAGATCTTCACCACCAACAAGGAGACGTATGTCACCACTATCAAGAATCCAAACGTCACTTTAATCACTTTCACTCAAACTTAAGGCTTCAGACCTGTCTTGACTTTCTTCTGCCGTAGCTAGATCGTATTCTTTCTCTGATCCACCTTGCATCTTCCGATGAACTTGTTTTTCACGCTTGTCAAACCTCTTCGAGCATTCCCTTTGGATATGACCCTTTCCACTAAAGTTATGACATATGACCCTCATGCACTGCGTTCACACCCAGCCTTGGTGTCCTCTTGCTCTTCACGTGGACTTCCTCCATCTCTTGAGCCCATGCCACTAATTCTTGAGCATTTAAAATTAAGTCTGTCCTCATCGGGTCGTACCGCTTCATCATCGCGTACTTCAACGCTGGAACAGCGTACTTCGTGATATTTTCAATTATTAGCTTCTCGCTAGATCCACTTTCACGTGCTAATGCCGTCAAATATAGCAAATGCTCGTTCCGTGACCTTCTTGCGTCGTTTTCGGTTGCAAATAACTTAGCAGCTTGCTGATGCGAGATCGTAACTCAATATGCACGCCACATCTGGTCCATACGTAATGCAACGTCTGTGAAACGTGCTACCAGGTCCCTATATTTGAACAAAAATACCGAGAAGTCGCTCCATCAATGTATACACCTAATTTGTAATATTTAATCTTCTCAGTCCAGGCAAAACCAGACGAAATATCTGCTATCTCGAGCGCTTCCATGAATAAGTATGCTCCGTCACGAAAACCAGGACCAAGTCCAGGGTAAATCTCCGACCCTGAGAACTTCTGAACCACAAGCTTTTATATATATTACGGGTGACGGCCTTAATAGCAGCTTTACCTGGAACACAGCCACTGTTCCATATATCGTGCATTTCTTTAAGTATCACTGAAGAATACCTTATCTCCTACCGACAGACCTTTTTAGGTCGGTTAATTGGACTGCGGCAGATACTTCACGAAAACGGCCTCGATGATCAGTGCCAGTATAAGAGAGGCTGACATCTAGTGTTGAAAACGGCTCGGCTCGGCTCGGCTCGGCTCGGCTCGGCTCGGCTCGGCTCGGCTCGGCTCGGCTCGGCTCGGCTCGGCTCGAGGGTGGAGCCGAGTCGGCTGGGCTTGGCTTCGGCTCGGAGCCATGAAATGTGGCTCGGCTTCAGCTCCAAGCCAAGTCATGTGGCTCGGCTCAAGCCAGCCACTTAGCCACGGCTTGAGTATACTTATTATATTGAAAGTTGGTGATATGTATCGTAAGGACAGAATAGAGAGATAATGCATGTATTAATGCGTACAGTACAGGAAGATACAGCCGACGGGCTGCCTTTTTACACACATGAAAAGCTATCTAGAAGTTTCTATGAAATTCTCTACTCCGCCCATCACGTCATCCTCCGATTCTCATCAGTTGGGTAGAAACTTTTGAGATGCAACAAAGTGTGAGAAAAATCCATGTGCATATATATATATCATAGTCAGAGTCTTCTGTATTCAATCTATTTTTGCCAAAATGGCAAGAACATACTTTTGTATCCTTGATATTCAGAATTATATTCATACAAGAGAAAATATTTGGAAGCCACGGCTTGACCGGCCCACGGCTCAACCGGCTTCAGCCGAGCCGTTTTCAACACTACTGACATCCTACTTCTCGATGCGCCACATATTCGATCGAATCTCCTGAGCAATTTGTCAAATTGGTAACTTGCCTCAAGAAAATAGGCACAATACGTTTCACTTCTCTATTTGTGAATTCATGCCAGGGTTTGAGCTTCAACGCCGTTGTCTATTGATGATCAAATTTCCAAGAATTCTCTTTTACGAACGTTTACTTTTTCAGACTTGATTGTAAATGCATGCACACAACATTTTGCCGTCTTAAGTGTAGGGACGTCGAGATGAGCGTAGACAACTTTGTTAGGAAAGCAACTAAGTGCACGAAACCTCTTTATCGCTTAATGCACCTTATCCGTGAAACCCAGTGTGAAGTGGAAGTGATGAAGCCAGTTTTGGACGAATTAGAGGTCATGCGACTATGTCATAGCTTTGGCATGATGTCGTCCGTGGATGAAACGGATTTCGAGTTTGACATTTTGAACGCCCGCGAGTTCGACGAAGACTTTGCACGATTCCTTCGGACAGATTTGTTCGAGAATAAATGCCCGGGTGAAGTTCGATTTAAGGGGCTATTTGGCAAGCAAGCGCAAATTACTGTTGCGTTGGCTGATATGAAGGCGTGTTCAGCTGAAATGTTGACATCACTGTCTAAACTTTGTGAAGGTGTGTATTGCGTGAAAACTAAGGCAGACGTTAGGAGTGGCACAGAGGTGGAGGATGTTGGGAAGCTAAATGAGACACTTGTAGTCTTTTCATGGATTCGCGATGAGTTATTCAAACCGCAGGCGCTTCGAGATACACCCACCCTTGTGCTGCGGTTTCTTACTGTATTAACACCTGATATCATTTGCTGTACGTCAACGCCGGACCTGGAGCAATTGCGAGTTGCTATGATTGACTCAGAGAAGCCGCAAGTTGAAGATTTATCTTCCTATTCCGTGGCGTTTTGCATTGAGAAGCAAGAGGATGCGCACGACGGCACAGTGTGTGTGGCACGCACCTCTGTCAACTTGCATGAAACCTTGCAAGACTGCTCCAGCATGTGTTTATTGAAAGGCAGCTATCCGGCACTCGCGGTACTGAAAACAATGAAATCGGAGATTCGCACAGAGTCATTTCAGCTAACGTTTCGATCTTCAGCTCGATTGTCATTTGCGGCGTGGCTAAAGGCAGAATCGGATCACTACCAGATTAAACTGAGTAGAGCCATTATCCGCACGCCTGCGTTGTGTGAGAGCCTATTGCGAGAATTTCACATGTGGCCGGAGACGCAAGTCCTGGAATCGCGTAAGGCGCTGGACACTCTTCATCGATACGAACCAACTTCCAAAAGCAAGCAATTGGACGAGGCGATTGCCCGGCAACGGGGGGCTCTGAAGAACATATCGAATTCCCTCTTTCAGCTGAGCCGAAGCAGCCCAGAATGCCACCCCACGCAAGAAGGTATTACACACTATGTCCGCTTTCGGGCGTGGGCATTAGCAGAGGGTGTGTGGAAACTTGATCGCGACTCAAGGGTAATAGTAGACCTTCCGCTTCGCCTTGGTGAGATCATGCAGGCCCTTTGGGGATTATACTCGGTGGATCAAGACACCGATGTTGCGCGTGTCTTGAGCATGAGCCCCACGTCGACGAAAGATCACATTTTAGCGTGGATTGCCACGCACCGGGCTCGATGCCACGTGCCGGCGGACACAAGCAGTGCCCGCTGGCACTCGTTTGTAGCAAAGACGGCCGCGCCCTTGTCGAAAATACAAAAGCAATGGTGGTTGGCGCTCGAAAGTGTTGTGGCCGCGGGGAAACGTGCGAAATGGGCCAAGTGGAAACGGGAGCAAAGACGCGGCACGGCGGACGTAGACGAGCCCACGCGCCGCGTTGTGGAAATGGAAATGAGCCGGCTTTGCACGCGATTGCTGCAGAGACAGGGCCCCGTCCTCTCACTCAGTGCAAGTGTGCGGAAGGGGAGCGTGGTTTGCTCGGGCATAAAAGAGGCACCACCCGCAAGCTGCGAGGTCCAGGAAGTGGTCAAGATCACGCGCGACGACGGTCGGACGACTGGAACACTTGAAATGCTGGGACAATACGAACGAACGGCGGACGAGGCATACGTGGCCATGTTTACTGTCAAGACACGATCAGCAGTGCAAGTTTGTACGTCGAGCGAGGGCATGGAAGTGAAAGTGCTAAGTTTCCCCTCGTTCCAGCCGACGGATGCGGTGCCTCGTGCGAGTGTGAAAACGGTTCGCACGTTTGGCAAAATTGCATCCGCGTGCGACTTTGAGAGCCGGACGAGAAGCCTGGCGTTTCTAGCGGACGAGTCCATGGCCATTTACAAATTTGACGAGGCGTTCAAGCAAATGGATGTGATGAAAACCATTGACTTGAGCGTCCATTCGACGCTCCCTGTCTTGCCATTTACCGACGTGTTTATGCTGGATCCAAGCGTTTACGTGACGGATGCCAGTGGTTCCACCCAACGGTTTAACCTCACGACAGACGAGATTTCAACATGATATCGGATACCAACCATGTCGTGGAGACGAGTCGGTTAATGCCGTTTGCTGAGAACCTCGCGGTAGGAAGAGTGTGTTTTCAGTCGCAAGCGCAGGGCGCTGTTCAAGGCGAGTTGAAGTGTGTGTCGGTTGAGAATTATCGCTCTCTGCCGGCGTTACCCCTTGACGTCGAGTTTTTGTCGGACAGTCTTCAGGTGCAAGGCACGAACGAAGGTCTTGTCGTAGTTGATACGCGAGCGGAACTGTTGTATCTGTTCTCAATTGAAGTAACCGTACAAAGTGAATCGTGTCGGCTCCGACAAGTTGATGATGCCGAAGATGGCGAGGTCCAGCAAGCCGATGTAGGTCATATCGAGTGTCCGCGAAAGTTACATTGGCTTTACACGTTTTACCACGTGTTTGAAAAGTTCCCGGTTCAAGGCTTGCTCAACGATGGAGAACGACGACCCGTGTCGATTGCCGCGACCTGTCCCGTCAGCATGAACCCCGCTCTTGTGCTGGAAAATTGCCACGACTTTTTCTCGTTACTCATGAGTGATTTAATGGCTTTGAACAAACCACTGCAAGGTCTCAACTTAACGAAAGGCCTTGGCGTGCACCGTGCGGCATTGGATGGGATCCACATGAAATCCATGTCACTGACGACATTTTTCCAGACACTGATCACGTTTTTACCCATTCAAATTTGTCGTGCTGAAGCGAATGCGCTTAGGTTGTTGCAAGATGGCATGAGTCAACAAGTTGATGTCGAGATGGGAGACACGTGCTGGGGCATCCCTGAAATTGCCGAATCGATTCGATTTGGTCTCTTGTCTTCTCTGTTTTGTGCTTGGCAAGGTGAATGTGTTGTCATAACGTCCATGGGGAAACAGTCGACGGGCAAAAGTTACTTTCTCAACCACTTGACGGGATCGTCGTTTGCCATTGCAGGAAATCGGTGTACAGATGGTGCGTGGATGACTGTGCGCGTGTTGAAGGACGTGTTGCTTATCGTGCTGGATTTTGAAGGCTTGGGTTCCTTTGAGCGTACGGATCAAGAAGACGTGTTGCTAGGCGTCTTGAATGCCTCAGTCTCGATGTTTACGATTTTTCGCATGGAAATGCGACTTGATAAAGAAGTGGATGGTTTGTTTGCCAAGTTCCAGAAAGGCATGCATCTAGTGAAGAAGGAGAGTCGATTGTTTCAAGGTTGTTTATACATGAGCGTCAAGGACATTAACCTCAACGATGGACGTGGAGTCATTGCGGAATTTACCTCCAAAATCCAAAAGGTCGTCGCTCCGAATTGCGACCGAAACTTTATCAACGAAATGTATTCGGGGAAAGTGAATATCAATTGCTCGCCACCGCTCGGGACGACAGGGTATTGCACGTCGTTGGGTCGTGCGAAGCAGCTCGTTGACAAGATCATGCGGGAGCAGGCAACTTCACCGTTTGCTTATCGCAATGGAGAAGCGTTTCATGACTGTATGCGATTGGTCTTAGCGAAGATTGCGGCTTTGGACTGGACTACGCTTGATGCAACTTCGCAGCAGCTGGAGATGAAAAACGTACATCGAAAAGTGCCGGGGATTCTTCGGACGGGCGCTTTGATCCCGGCGGAGTGGCAGACGAAAGAAACGGTTCCGCGATACCTCATGGAGCCCGTTGCGACGCGCGAGAGTGACGTATCCCTTCTTAAGTTTGATCTGCTCGCTCAAGACCATCCTGAATGGCTGCAGCAGTGGCCACTTGCTGATCAACTGAATGCTCTGGATGGAATTGAGGACACGGAAATTGATTTTGGTCCCTCTGTGTGTAGCGAGAAGAATGTTTCAAGCGAAGCGCTCGATCTCGTCTTGATGGAGCTTTTTCAGCAGTATCTGGAGTTGACATGCAAGGGTGCATTTGAAAGGATTAGCGAGACGGACTCCAGCCACTTTGATATCATGGTGTCGTTTTTAGTCAAGCGTCGTAAGGTGAAAGTTGCGATTTGGGTGAAGAACTACCTAGGACCAGATCGCTTTCTGGAAGAATGGGACGCGCTTGAGCACAGTCACCTGGTCCCTTTTGAATCGCTTTTGAAACGATGCCATCAGAAGTGTAGTCTGTGCCACCTCGAGTGCATGCGTTGTGCGTGGCATTCGTCTCAAGAGGATCACGACTGCGGAATGAGTCACGTGTGTCGCGGCTTATGTGAATTCTGCATGACTCTTGATACTGAAGTGGACCAACTTGCTCGCTGTAGCTGCCGGGCTGGTCATGAAGGCAGGTGTAATTGCGGCAAGGGCGATCATACGTGCGGCGACGACTGTGCGCTTGTGGATGCTTTAAATTGCCAAGTAAAGTGCGAGTTGAAAACGGGACATAGAGGACCCCATCGATGCTCGGTAAAGCAACATATCTGTGGCCTGCCTTGCAGCGCCTCCAACTGTAATGGTCAATGTAGCGCAAGAGTGGAAGAGAAGCATCGCGTCCACAAATGCGCGAGTAATCAGTGCCATCATCTGTGCGAGATGGAGGGCTGTTCACAGCGTTGTAGCACGGCAAACCATTTCCATGGTAGTAAGGATCCCAATGCTTCAAGTGATAGATTTGTTGCTCGGGTCAAGCACATGTGCAATCAACGTCACGTGTGCAAGGGCATATGCGAGTCACCAGGGATTTGTAGCACAGTGATCCGTGTCTCGTCTCGCCGATTTAACGGTTCGCATAATCATTTCGACTACGATTTAAAGCAAATGGTCGCTGTTCGGAAGAAATGTGCCATGGTATTGCAACCTGGCCAAGTGAGTCACTATGGGGTGCATTCGTGTGGGAAAGTGGCCTCGCATGGATGCGAGTCGCAATGCAGGGCGTGCAAGTACTATTGTGACCAAGCACTCGGACATACGGGCGCCCACTCGACTTCCCACGGCAACATGACGACGATGCATTTTATTGCGCCGAGAGGGACCACGAAGAACGGAATTGCGTGGAATCGCCGCGTGTATGCTCCAGGCGAAGAGGGGATTGCCGAAATGTGCGGCTTGTACTGCTCGACAGGGGGACGAGGACATGTGCATTATGTCGAATGTGGGAAACAGGCGGACAAGTGTGTGTACTCTGGACGCGACGATCATCGACGTCACTGTAATAAGTCACTCCTGACACCGGAGCCGAAAAGCGAGCTGGATGAG
Source organism: Peronosclerospora sorghi (assembly GCA_026184515.1). Classification (NCBI taxonomy): domain Eukaryota; phylum Oomycota; class Peronosporomycetes; order Peronosporales; family Peronosporaceae; genus Peronosclerospora; species Peronosclerospora sorghi. The sequence goes on from CM047585.1 coordinate 14,266,396, forward strand.
GTATTACATGCGGAATACTGGCAAACAATCGGGTGGGAAGATCCTTGTTCATCTGCACGCGAGCGAGCTGAGTTTGCAAAGTGTCCCATGTTATGTAACGATCCGGAACACCACGGCAATCGGAAGGGACCTTCGTGGTGTGACTTGCCTGCGTGGCACCATCCCATGGTACCACGCGATGTCGATGACAAGTATCGATACGTGGATGGCCATCGGTTGGCTTGCTCGCACGTGTCAGCGTCACGCATAGTGCACCACATTTTTGTGTTAGATTGTTCGGGTTCGATGAGGGGAGATCCATGGCAGACACTGATGAAAGCCGTCTCGGAGTATTTAAAAGGTCGACTGGCAAGTGGTTATGAGCACGATATTGTGTCAGTTGTCAGTTTTGGAGACACGGGCCGCATTGAGTATGAGGAAGTGAAGATTACCAGTGCAGTCTCGCAGTATGTCAACCTTCGTGGAGGGGGAACGTTGTATGCTAAAGGACTGAGGGAAGCGGGAGCCCTCCTTTCCCGTACAAACATGAATGTGTATCGACCCGTGCTGATTTTCTTTACGGACGGTCGTCCCGCGGACGCCAAACAAGGATTAAAAGTGGCGAAGACTCTTCGACAAAGCTATGTCATCTCGGGACTGTGGAGTTTTGTGGTTGGGTTTGGCAAAGTGAGTGACGCCGGATTGAAAGAGCTCGCAAAAGCCCTGGGTGGAAAAGTGCACAAAGCTTGTTCCGTCGACATGATACCAGACACGTTCCGCTCGATTTCAAAGTCACTTGGCGCGTGTGCGGGACTCATTTGCAACAACTAAGTGACCTTTTTGGAAGGAGATGAACATACTCCGATGGAATGGAAGAGAAAGGGGATGTTTGGATGAATTGTTTGACTTCGGGTTAGAATTAATATAGCGTTTGACTCATGTAGCCAAGGGTAATACCATGAAGGTCCAGTCGAACGAAGTTCTTCGGAAGCAGAAGCCGAGGCCATATTAGTTTCAGGCTATAGTGTTGAATATTGTGCAACGGGATTTTGCTTTATTACTTTAGGAGACTTTTTATGCTAATATGCTACTAATGAGTAGTTTAATTACGGGTCGCCCTACCCGCACCCTAGGGGCACCCCCCCCCACGTGACTTTCGACCAATAGAAATACTAATATAAATCTGTAACTTCGCTCATTGGTTGAAAACCTAAAGGAGTTAATTTGGAACCTATCGGTTAATTCATCGTTAAAACTTAAAGGTATAGACTAGTGATGTTTATTCATAGCTCGGGTTGGTTTGATCGTCTGCAATATACGTCGCCGCCTCCTTTTAAGCAGGATCTCTCCTTCTATACTTGCCACTCTATTCACTCATGGCGACGGCAAAACTCGGCAAGGTGATTGTACGCGTCACGCAAAACGTCATGAGGTGCGGAGAAGACAATGCGGAAATATTTGGTCATGCCAAAACACTACAATATTGAACGCAGGACAAAGCACCAGAATCAGGTCTCTTCACGACAATGGCACGATTGACATGATAGTTGGTTATCTGTCCAGGAAGCACAAACACGGATTCTTCCTCGAGTAACTTTTGCGTAAAGTTAAAGTCGTCGTTGTTCGTCGTGAGGACGTCCGTTTGAACTTTCACCTTTCACCACGGAAACGTTCCTGAAAAAACGTTAGACCCTTCCAGACCATATTTCTCTAAACACGCGTAGTATTAACATACCATAGCGTACATGGCGCCCTGAGGCACAACGGCCTCGAGGCCTGGGATTTTTGAGAGCGTTTAGATCGTAAAGTGGGCATTCTCGGCCAACGCCGCAAAATACCCTTTTTAAAGTCAACCAGTGACTGTTCTTCAGCAGATCCAGCCGCAGGTGTAAGAATATCGGGGATTACACTCTGATGTAGCGTCACGACGATGAACTTTAATGCTGCTTCCTTATCGAGATTGCAGCATGATGAAGATACCTATCGTACCTGGACTAACGAATTCGCGCCAAGAATATTTTGCGACAACTTCAAGTAGGCAGTGCGCACGTCTGATGACATTGTACCGATCGTGCACCATGATCCAACCTACTCTCCAGCCAGGGATCAAGAATGGCTTGGCCAATGCACCCACAGCCCGTTGATTTCGAGGTTTCCAAGTCGCGCTGTATCATATCCTTTGCAAGCGCCACAAGCAATGCAACAACACTCAATTATTTTACTTCGTCACCATTGCTTTGGTCTTGATCACTAGTCAAAGACATGTCACTATCTTCAAGAACTGTCAGTTGCCGCTTGACACGCTTTATACCACGACAAGTAGCGTTGGCTTCTTCAAATGCATCTGGACCACTGCGAAAGAGTACGAGCGTCTCCCGTCGCCTGGTTCAAATCCAACATTGTCATTGGACTGCAACACTTCAAAGGTAGCACTACCTTGCTTTAGTACAAGCACGACCAAATTAATGAGGTGAATGATTCGCACCACCACCATAGCATTTGTTATATTGGGTCCAGATTTACAATCCATCACATCAAAGTGACCAGTAATGTTAGAATTCTCATCATCCAAAACAAGCCGCATCACACCCAATAGACCTTTTTCCAGGAAAAGATATCGCACTGATCTCAATGAATAGCGAGCCGATGGAAGTTGGGCCACCAACGGAATGACACAACAAACGTGGTCTGTTCAAGCAAGTACGACAGTTGCAAGAGTTTGAATCAGTCGATGAATAATCTCCCGGCGAAGGACTGTGTCTTGTTGTTCAATTGCGTCTAAAGGGGGCGCAAGTTCGGTCACAATCCATATTAACTCCAATAAAGCATCTTCCAGTAGACCCAATAGCTTTTCGTCATCTGAACCACTTCAAAGTGACACATGACTAGATGTATCATTATCACCAGCTGTGCGAAAATTTTCCAAGTGAGAAGCCACTAAGAAGGCCCAAAACGATCGAAAAAAATCGTTAAAAATCTCGGAAACCCCACAATCGTTGCGCTCACCTCCCATTGAACGGTCTATTGGCCAGCTTTCTAATTGAAAGCATCTACTATGGTCCGTCCCCTGCTCCTGGAAGCTCAATGCCGTGGGTCACGAACTGGGGCACGCTTTTTGAACGCACTATGTCCAAAGCGCTACAGCTGCGTGGTGAAGCTGAGGGTGAAGAGCAACATGAGGTTGTACAGACAAAGGCAATGCTGATAAATGGAATTATGGAATATCCATTGTGTTCCTTGGTGCTATGCGCGCAAATTAACAGTGGACTTAGGATCCGCAATGGTCTAAACATGAAACGCCAAATGGTCACCTACACCAGCCCACCATGGTGCAGTGAACTGCTGGATTTGGATCTCTTCCTTGTCCAGGCTTGTGCGTTGCGCCATGAGGGCCAATTGATTTTATGAACGGAGGCGCTCTAACTTACATTATGATTTACTGTTGAAAGTATTCATAATACCGACTTTTATGAAGGCCGGGTATGATTGATACTTTTATTATTAGTAGCAATATTCATCTCTATTGGTCGAAAGTCACGTGGGGGGGTGGAGGGGGGTGCGGGTAGGGAGACCCTTTATTACTATTTTATATTTAGGCCACCTATTCCATTTGGTGGTAAACTTATTAATTTCTTTCGGGATCTTTCTGGTTTAGTATAAATTACGTTTTTTGTTGGTTTCTTTGTAATAGCTCGAGCTATAGCATCGATTTTACTTTTTTAATATTTGGGTTTTGCTAACGTACATACCGTATGTACGTACATACCCCCCCCTAAACCCTAACCCTGCAGGCTGAAAACAGCCAATCAACCCTAAACCCTGCAGGGGGTATGCACGATACATACGGTATGTACGTTAGCAAAAGCCTTAATATTTTTATAACTAGCATAGTGCCCCGTTGTACCAACCGGGCAATAAATTTAATATTTGTAACACTGCAGAATGTAAATTGGGGTTGACCTGAGAAAAATGCGAAGTCACGGCAAATAGATATACACTATATTCTATATTTTATCTAATTGAGCGCCTCTTCATATACAACGTTTCGCAAGGCAAGCTCTCCGCTCACATACAGTTTCTGTGTTATCTGCCATGTGTAAAGTCAGTAGGTAAGTCAGGCTGGATGCTATTCTACGTAAGTCAGTCAATTTCAGCCAATCAAAATGAGAGATACGTACACCAGACGGACGGAATTCTATTATATATAGAGATATTGTTTTTTAGTATCAATTGTCTTACTTTATTTTTTGAAGTTTTAATAATTTCATTTTGTAATTTTTTTAAATTTGAATTTGAAAGTAGCCATGAAATTGATTTTTTAATTTGTTTATCTTCATTTAATAACATTAAAAATAGGGACCGACTAGGTGAACACCCCCCATTTGCTACGTGCACCCCCCTAGGGTTAGGGTTAGGGTTACACCTTCCCTTATACGTAAGAAAATGATGCGGCGGCTTTGCGTGAAATGTATCTCCACGGATGTAACTTCTTGACCAACCAAGCTGCTAGTGCGTTGATTAAGGTCTGCGGGAGCAGTGAGTTTATATTCGCAAATCTTAACAGATCTGGCTGATCATTCAGCGAAGCTAATGGAGCTGTGCATAAGGTATATACACATGTATGAGTGCGTCTACGCTTCTGTCACTAAAGCTTGTGTTCGGTATAGCAATTGCAAAAAAAATATGGTGCGAGTAAGTGACGTTGAAACCTTCACGAACGCACTTTGGGGATCGTTTTGCTCGTTAGATTTATCATCATGCCGCGGTATTTCTTCATTTCCGGTAAATTTAACGTGTGTTGTTGGATTGCACCTCGTTGTCTCGTTCTAAACCTTGCTGTTGGATTTGATATGATTATACAAGCTTGCCTTACCTACAGGTGCCAATCCTTGACAAGACAACAATCAACGATTATGGCTTAAGGGCGATAGCTAATGTCGCTCCATCGTTAAAGTATCTTCCACCCCAGGGACGTTCACTGTAAAAAGAGAGAGGTACCAACAAGCGCTGTTATATAGGACTGCCGGATGATCTCCGATGATGGTCTCGCCGCTATTGCATCTTAAGGCGATCCAGAAGGATGTTCCAATTTGGAGCTTGTTGATTTAATGGTTCGTGTGGCAAGAGGTAGTGATGTGACCTTGCGCCTTAAATTTGTGGTTCAACATCCTTAGGGTACACCGGTCACAGATGCACGCATTCAGTCTCTTGAAACTTGATGTCCGAAGTTTCGCTTGGTACGCGTTGATTCATATCGATATGTTTCTAGAAAGATAAGGCAAAAGTACTACGAGCGTGCATTGCGCATGGGAAGTGGGAACCCGGTTTGCAAGTCGGTGCTACTTTTCGCAGAGAAGAAAATAAGAGAAATGGTCAATCAGAAAACGATCGACAGCGATTCCGACGAAAAATGTGAGGACTACCAAGATGAAGCTGACTATGCTATGTAAGTGAGACGACAACCAGTACAAAATATTTACGATTCAGTCAGGGTCACGAAATCGACCAGATGACCGATGTGCACGCGATAAAATTGAAAATAAAAACGTATAGGGGCATAAAGGTGTGCTCAAATCGAAACTGGAATGGACTGCATTCGTGTTAATACCCGACTCCCAATAGCATCTAGACGCCAACAAACTAACCGCACTTAGAAGCTGAGCTTAACCCTAACCCTAGGGGGGTGCACGTAGCAAACGGGGTGTGTGCACCTAGTCGGTCCCTAAAAATATCTATCTTTCTTTTTTGTTTCCATTTTATTCGGAATACTTAGGCACCCTTTATAAAAGAGTTTTGAAAAAAGTTTTGAGTTTAGTTTTGAAAGCCTTTTAAACCGCTTTTTACGATTTTTTAAACTCAAAACCTAAACAAAACCACCTCAAAACTTTTGTGTTCATAAAAAAATAAAACCATTCCGCTCTCTCCCATTTCGTTCGTCCTGCCCGGTGGGTATTTGGGTCCACAGCGCACGGCCACAATTCGTTTTTACTGCTCTTACCCTTCCTCCGTCATTCCCCCACTACTTCTCCGACCCTTCCTCTATAGCTGCCTCAGGATGGACGACACAACGACTGTGATCTGCTGGTGGCGACGCAAGCGAATGCATCTTGGACTACACCTTCTGGAAGCGTGCGAGCGGGACATCCGGAGACAACCCCGCCAGGTCGTTCAACGGCTTGCTAGGTATTGGTTTCTTGGCGGCTATGTCTTGTCACCACTCCTTGCAGTTTGATAATATCGAGTGTCTTATGGTTTCTAGGTGGGTGCCTTGGGAGGACAGCTCTATTGACGACGAGACATTTACGGAAATGTTTCGGATGTGCAAGGCGGATTTCTTGTGGGTAGCGAGCAACTACGGCCCAGACTGCAGTTGGATCCGCTCAATCGGGGTACTCCTCTGTTAGTGGCAACCCAGGTGGCCATTGGTCTTTACCGCCTGGGCCATGGCTGTAGCTATGCGGCGATCGGCCATCTTTTCAAGGTGGCACGGGTAACCGCCATTTCTTCGACTGAAAAGTTCGTTGATTCAGTCGTTGCTGAGTTTGCCAGGCTTTCAATGGGGTGGGTGCTGTACCTTTTCATGTTCCATCGGTTATTAACTCTGGAAAGTATTGATACCTTCGTCCCTTCATCTATCCTTTCTATAGATATCCGAAGGTAGACAACCAGGAGTCATGGGATGCCATCGAGCGCTCCTTTCTGGTCACAAGAGGAATCCCTGGTGTGGTGGGTGCCATTGACGGCACTCACATTCCGATCAGAAAGCCGCCGTACGACCGTGGAACGCCCACATCAACCGTAAGGGTTGGGTGTCGATTGTGTTTCAGGCCGTCGTTAACGGCTACGGAAACTTTCGAAATGTAAGAAGTTGTGCTTCCAAGGGTCTCTTCCATCTATAGCCCTCTTTCGCATTATAGGTGTATGGAGTCTTTACAGGGTCGGTGCATGACAACCGACTCCTCCGGCTCTCGTATCAGGGATGGAAACTGCCACAAGGTGGAGTCATTCCAGCGGGAAAGTACTTCGTAGGGGACTCGGGGTATCCGGTAAGCAAGAGTATACTGACACCGTACCCGAATACGAGTAACGAGAGACGAATACGTTTTAACTTGTACCACTCATCCACGAGGTGCGTAGTTTGAAGGTAGAACCGGGGATATCTAACAGGTTTAATGGTTCTGATACAAAGCATTTCGTATTTCAGGATCATCGTGGAACAAGCGTTCGGTCGTCTGAAGAACCGTTTCCATATCCTTCTCACTGCTCAACAGGCATCGCCCAAAGCAGCACGTAATGTCACCTTTTGCTGCATTATCCTGCATAACCTATTGAACGAAAGGGGGACGAAGCCTGTATCTGCAGGTGTGGGATATACGAGCTGATAATGAACGGATGTTCAGCGAAGTTCCGATGCAACCCCTATTGCAGCGTATGAGGAATGATCAGAATGATATGGAGGGGGTACGCGAAGAGATAGCTGCGAATTTGCGTGCGTTGAGGAACTGTACATCTCGGTATGTGTATCCACTGTTTATTTGTCTTCGGGATTTTCTCGAGGCTTTTCTTCCGGCTTTCCTTGGGATCTTCCTTGGAAAACCAGGCCGGCGGTTAAGTCAGCGCCAAACAGCTTCCCCATCATTCCCATCAGCATCATATTAATCAATCACTGGCTCTCGTCACGACTGTCCTCTCGCTTAGACCGTGCAATCTCGTCCTTCTGCCGCTGCTCTCTTCCTCCCTCTTCTCTTCCCTAGCTGCCCTCTCTGTCTCCCTCTCCTCATGTAGCAACAGCGCCCGCTGCTGCGCTAACATATACGCCTTGAAGCAATCTTACAGGGCATTTTTCGAGACTGCGAAACCAGGTAGGGCGTCCTGGATGACCGTCTTCGTCTCCACCGGTTTGGACGGTCGGGTGATCCGTGTGCTCCGGCCCGGAGGCTTACCGCGCCCACGGCTACTACCCATGGCGACTACTACCGGGAGCGAGCGGTTGATGGTCGGGAAAGGGGTCGCACCATCGAGAACGATGCTAGAGGACGAGCGGCGGCTGGGCTGGAGATGAGGTGTGTCATCGAGTGCGCTACCAGGGGACGACCGACGGCTAGGCGGCAGAGAGATTTTATTGTCAAGAGGGTCTACCTTAACAAAATAATAGGTTACATATGGCCTCTGGGTGGCACCAGCTAGAAGCAGCGGCTTGTCTTACCGGCGTCATCTCCGAGCTCATCTCCCAAGTCCGAACCGAAAAGTCCCGCTTTGTTGATATCCACCTCTCCATCTTCCCAACCGCTTAGGCTTGCCCCACCGACGGCGTTGATGGCATCGTTGTCACGATGCAGCTCGGCGATAGAATTGTAGACCTAGAGCAGTGATTCAATTAATCTGCTATTAGTGATCGACTTGGTCATGCAACGTGCTTACCGTTTCGGTCATAACCGGCGCGCTCGAGCTGATCGCGGAAGCCTCTGCCACCGGTGGCCGCGCAAGCGTCGCGGATGCTCTGCATCACATGAAGTGAGGACTAACCCGGTTGAAGCGCAAGAACGCACCTTATAAGTGGTCAAAAGCGCCTTGTATCGGCGTTCCAGCGTCTCAAAAGATAATAACTTGAGGGCTTCGTATGTCTCCTTGCGGTCGGCATTGTCCTTGAAGTACCGCCCCCATGCGATGAAGCCGGCAGTGTTGTCGCTGGCTTTTTCGTGCTCGGCCTTGAACTGGGCAACCAGCGCTAGCAGCTCCAGTGTTGCACCCTCTGACCAGACGAAGCGGTAACTAATCGTGGCCGTCTCAGCTTTCCGCTTATTTTCCTCTCTATGTATCTTCTTTACTCGGGCTTCCAACGACTTATCTTCCTTTTCCTTCATCTTGGCGAGCCGTTTCGCTGCCTTTTCTGACTCGATATCTTCTTTAGAGCGTCGTTTTCTATTATCACCGGTGGAAGCGCCAGCGGTGGCAGAGATAACAGGACCTTTGGTGGGCATGCCGGTACCTTCGGTGGGAACGGACATCACAGTGGGTGGGACGAAGGGAAGGGGGGGAAGAGGGGAAGGGGTCACGAGGAAAAGAGCTCCTGGTCTATTGCGCCACGAAAAGACAGTGCGTCTCGTTTGTCGCAGTAGTCTAGGAGCCAGTCTCATGGAACGGAGGCGGAGGGTTCGAGTTTTGGGAGGCGCGCAAAATTTTCGGCACAACGCCCAGAAAAAAAAACTCGAACTCACCTCCTGAGGAGGGTTTGAGAAGTTTTGAAATCGAAATGCGTTAAAAATGTATTTAATTATGAGCTCAAAAGTGAACTCTAAACTTTTTCAAAACTTTTTTCAAAACTCATTTATAAAGGGTGCCTTATTATCTTTAATTCTGGTAACAAATTATCAATTGCTTGAAATAGACTAACTAAATTCTAAATCATTTTCTTAACATTTTTATTAATTTATATTATTCAAACAACAGTATAAATATACTTATAAAAAATATTTTTTTTATGTTTTTTCTTAAGAAAATAATAGAATTTTTTTTCGAATAAAAAAATATAGAACTAATAAAAAAGTTAAGAAAATGATTTAAAAATAGTTTTATAATAATCTTTATACTATTGTTTAAATAATATAAATTAAGATGATAAATCATTTTATTAAATGATAATTTATAATACTTTTCGGTATTTTTTTAAAAACATATATATATATTTATATTATTTCTTATACTATTGTTTTAATAATATAAATTAAGATGATAAATCATTTTATTATGGGAATTGATCGGTCCACACACCCCAAATATACCCCCCCCCTCTCTTTTATGTCCAAATGCGCCAAATACGGGTAAGTTTTGGGCTTCTAAAATGAACCTTTAAATTATGCTATCTCTATTAAGTTGACATACGTTTCTTTCCTTCATCTTCTTTGGTGTCATTCCATTGCTTACATACCTCGTCAATTTGATTCCAGGCATCGAAATGAGTCCTGACGTGACATTGTATCTCTCGTGCTTCCTCACAGTTGTCACGTTGTTCTTGTTGGGCGCTGTGAACGGCAGAATTGTCGGACAAAAAATGTGGAAATCTGGTACTTCGATGGCGATTAACGGGACCGCGAAAGCTGCATGTGGATGGATCATTGGCTACTTGTTGCAGCTCACTGGGATCCAAAGCATTGGCTAGACGTCTTTGTTAGAAATAGGAGGTGATACGCGTAAAACATTTAAGATACAGCTTAACAATTCATTGTGTTTTGTTTAAATGTACAACTCATAACCCCTCAACAAAGCCAGTCATGGCACGAATGACGTCCAGGCACGAGACTTGGAATTGGATACTAATGACCAGCAGGAAAGTGCAAACCATGAAGGCCAATGTCAAGAGCATCGTCAACGGCGCAATGGGTTTCAATACGGCGGCAAGGGGGGCGTCAAAGTTGAACATTGAAGTTCGTAGGGCCGTCTTGTGGATCATGAAATTATAGAGACATCCATTACGTGAACTAGCACTACAGATTTGGCCGTGTGGAGTCCATTGCAGGTTCTCATACGACACGGAAGTTGCGTGCACTGCTCCAATAGTTGAATTCGATCCAAAAGCGTCTGCCCTGGTGAAGAAAAGAGAGTGACCCAGCGGGTACAGATGTAGAGGCAGCATTCGAAAAAGCAGTGGAATTGCCGTCCAAATACTCCACTGCAATCTCTTTCCAATCGCACATGCGCACGACCTTAATGCATTTATCACCGCATGTTGCCACGATACCGTTTGCTTCGTCAAAATACAATTTCACGCCACGAGTTATCGTTGAAATTGGCACAATATTGTTCTTGACCTATCTCGTTTATATGCGTCGAAATAACCACTACGTAACCGGAAGAGAACCCTGCAATGATGTATCCATTGTCAAACCACTGGTACGACACAATGAATCCGTATCGCGTCTGAAATGCTAGTTCCAAGGCATTCTCGCGTTCGTTCAGGTCGTACAATAATATTATCTCCCACCCATATTCACAGATACAATGCTCTTTTTTTGCCACCAAACTACAGAGAGCAAAGAAAGACATAAGTATTGGGCTAAAAAGGGGACGGGCTAAACGGCAGCAAGTGAAAGACTAACAAGCAGCAAGTGAGGCAGCGACTAGGAAAAAACCAAAAAAGGACCAAAAATGATATACTTTTTTACCCTTTTGGGACTTTTATGCGCGGATCAAGGCATTTAAAGTTGGACATATTCGTACAAGACCAAAAAAGGTATACTCAATGTTTGTGTATTTGTGTAAGACTATAATTTAGTTAGAGTCAAATATATTATTACTTTTGCATTTTCGTTCACTCTTGCCTGGCGCGTCTGCGTCGGATTTTCCGCTGAAACGCGTGGTCGTGGGCTTGATTTGTTCCCGAGCGAGATTGGCGCGTGCGTAGCCAAATTTCCCGAGCATAGTGGTGCGTTTAACGGCTACGTCAAGTTCTCGCAGGCTGCCGTGATGCAGACGGCGCGGTTGTCCAGTACACGGCACGAAAACAGATGGACGCTGCGCCAGTGTGCGTGCCAACCCAAAACAAGCGGCATTTCTAAAGCTCCTGGTACGTAAAGTGCGCGAACAGAAGGAGAAGACCGCGACAGCAGAAACATGAGTACACAAACTATATATTTTCCCAAGTAATTTAATTGTGGCGAAAGAATTCGAGACAAACCCAATGGCGTAACAGGCCAACATGGTTACGGGGATCGTAAGCGGTACCAACTAACAGTAATACACGTCTCGTTCCAAAGTAAGCAAGAGACTCGAGCCTTCATTGGATGGCTCCGAGACGGAAAGAATTGGTACACTATGTGCCGCTCGATTGGTCTCTAGGAGTAGTAGCAGCAGCTTGGAGAAAATCATTACGTACCTACAGCCAGAAAAAAACGAATGAGAATCATTGTGTGATTCTCATTCCTTTTTTTCTGGCTGTAAGTACGGATCTATAACAGAATAACTGTAGCATTTACATGCACGATATAAAGCCCATCGCATTAATACAATTACGTAGCCCCATACATGACTCGTGGAGCAAGAACGTCGTGCCTCGACTTTAGCCATAACTTTTTTGGAGAAATGGGAAAAATATAAGGACTGTACATTTTTGGTCTTTTTGTTTTTTCCTAGTTGATGTCTCTCTTGCTGCTAGTTAGTCTTTCATTTGATGCCGTTTATCCCGTCCCGATAAAAAGCACAAAATATTTTGGCCCTATGATCTTGGGGTGTGGCCCGATTAATTCCCTTTAAAGGTTCATTTTTGAAGCCCAAAACTTACCCATATTTGTCGCAATTTGGACATAAAGGGAGGGGTGTGTGGTCCGATCAATTCCCTTAAATTGTGCTGGTTGACAAAAATTACACGCTACATGTGCAGTTTGGTCAATGCCTACTTATCATATCGTTCTGGCATACTTTAGTCGCTATCGCTGTTAGCATTACTGGAGTCGTTGTCACCAGACGAAAAATCGGAAGACGAAAACGACGACGACGAGAGGTATGAATTCAGCACCGGTTGGGTAGTGGAATCAGCCGTTGATGCGGAAGCCCCCTTTGTCTTCTTCGCTTCACAACCACCAATCGGCTTGCACTTGTTATTCGACAGATACTCCGCTGGTTGCTTTTCGTCGCCTGGTAATGTAGCAGGCGGAGGTGGCGAAGATGGCGGTGGAGAGGGCTGGTGACATTTGTTTTCCAAATTGGCATCGCTGAATGAGTCACCCCGATGATGAGAAAATCATTTCGTTATATGGTCGAGGCATGACCTACAGTGAAAAATTTTGTAAGTTGTAAAAATTAAAACTAGTAAAATAGATAAATTTTATAACAAAACACCGAGCGTCTCTTTGAAAAATTGTGGACGGATGCTTCTACGTCACCGTCGGCGGATCTGTACCTTAATGTTAGTGCCATATATTCCTGCATCTAGTACGAATGAAAATTCTGATTTAGTGGTGGAGCAGGTACAACGCTTGAGCCGCATGTTACGGCGCGCATTCGATATCTCAGATGCTTACGTTGCCTCAACTGCACACTCGCGTTCGTCCTCTGCCGCCACCGGTGGTGGCTTGGAATCATTTGTGCCAAGTCGAGACAAGACTTTACCACACTTGCCTTCACATGAGAGCGTTTTTCAGCTACAGCATGGAATGCGCTTGTGCTCAACAGATACAGCGGATACATCAGTGATCCCATGCTAAGCCCGATTTGTTCGTACAAGGTGGGTTAACTTGTGTGGTTATCAAAGGCTCGACGTGGTTAAAGGAGCAGTTTGGATTTTCGAACCCGTACCATGGCGAGAGACTTGAAGATAATCTGGATGTGGATCCTGCTAGCTTAGTTGTGCGCTTTCGTTTCAACTTTCGCTTTCTCGCTAGCAAGGTCAACCTTTGCTTCCTCGGCGCATTTGTGCTATTGTTGTATGTGCTTTAGTTCCTGTAAAGATTTCAGAGCTTTAAAGAAGAAATGGCTTGAACTTTTCACATTTGGCGTGATAGTATTGGCGCGCTCAATTCCATCATAGCAAACCCTTTTATTTTTTATGGTTGCGGATGTCAACTTAATAAAGGTTCATTTTGGAAGCCCAAAACTTACCCATATTTGATGCTTTTGGACATAAAAGGGAGGGCGTGTGGCCCGATCAATTCCCTTTATTATTTATTAAATGATAATTTATAATACTTTTTGGTATTTTTAACTACAAAAAATGTATATATTTATATTATTGCTTTTTGTATAACTAAAACCTTTTCATTAAGAGGTGCTGCTGATTTTGTTGAAAGTATGCGTTATACCGGTTTCTACCAGAAAAAAAGTACAATATTATTTTTAGTTTTTAGCAATGCCAATTTCGTACCTTTTAGTAGATAACATAGAGTACTTAGGATCTGAGTACCTACAATTAGCTACAAGATACGTAGTGTAGGATACACGACGGATATAGGATCGCTACAACTTCAACTCTTATGCATATTACATTTTATGAAAGATAGTCCCTTCTCAATACACATTCAATTGAACAAGTTCCTGACTTGGTTATATGCATCTACTGTCTACGACCTGTCTTCCACCACTGAATCTGAATATTACAAATGAGACGATGTCACAAAAGTGATCTGCGATATGCAAGAGTTGTTTGGAAAAACACGCGATGTCATACCCAAGTTGATGGGCGAACACAATAGAATTTCGTGTGGATGTGCACAATGTAAAATGTCAACGAGTGAGTTTAGCCACAATGAACGAAGCGGACTCTAAATATGGTGGCCGTGGGGCTCATCCGGAACAGAATGCGTAAGAGCTCTTGGAGACACGTCTATTCTGTAGCTTCTTGAGGATTTTGCGATCGGGTGAGTCTTTTCCCAGGGCAAGGAGGATACGAGCGGAAAGCGTGTGCGGGTCTTCCATCATCGTCACTTTGACGGGGAGTTTCGGAAAGACACCCGAATTAATCTTCAGGCCAGGGCAATGTCGTGCGGCAGCGCAAGTTGAATCAATACCACCAGAGTCGTACCGCCGGGGACAGTCTTCGGATGAATGTGCAAAAGAGACATCAGAGTATATCTCCTCAACTTCGTCGTAGACTAAATCCTCATTATTGGGATCTTTCGCTTTGGACTTGTGATTCGATTCTCCACAGGGTCTTTATTGTCTTCAAGACGATGGGATCCCTCACGGGGACGAACGTGGGCTGGAACAGACGCAGGTCTGGTACGACTTGAACTTCGGTGGGTTTGTTTACAAGGAGCCTCGTTTTGATTGGCCTCTCTGGATGGGGACGATGGTCGTACTGAGGGCCTCGGCTGGTAAAACCCCATAAATAACCTCGGCATTACGGCGTGAGATATCGTTCGAAATGCGTACCCATCGGGCCTCCTTCTGCCTCGAGAGCCCGGAAGTTTTGTGCCAGTCGGGTATCCTCAGTGTTCATGCTAGTATTGTGGATCTCCGTTGCTTTTACTCGCCCCGTCGGTTCCATATATTGTTGGTGTTGGGTAGCAGCTTCTAGGAGTCGCCCTGCTCAAAATTTGCAATCTTTTTGACCAACGCATCGCTCTCCTGTCCTAGCGTGTCCTTCTCCTACTGTAGTTGTAAGGAGGGTTTCAACATTAATAAGAAATGGGTAACAAAGGGGTAAGAAACGAATCACCGGGGAATCAGGAGCTACCTAGCTGAGAGACGGCATATTTGAGTATCCGATTCTTCCTACGTTTTTATTTTTTTATCGCTTGATTATTTGTCTTCACGGCACCGACCTGGCAAGAAAAACTGCGAAGTGATTGAGATTTTATCCCGTCCGCCTCTGGTTGAAGTTAACGTTCTCCAGGTAGCTCTGTAGATCCAAACGGGGAATCCCATTGAGAACTCCGTATTGTTTTCCAAACGCAGTCCCTTAGCATTCTCTCAGAATTTGATATCTTTTCCTCTTGCAACCCAAAAGTTACGTGGTCGCCCGTTGCGGAAAAGCCAAAATCATGAAGGAATGGCGGCACTAGAACCGAAGGCGCTGAAGTTCACCGTACAGGTACTGTGGTAGCCTGAATTTCCAAATGGTCGTTATTCATAGAAATCCGAATCCCCGTCCAAACTATTAGATGGTACTCTGTCAATCATCTGATCGATCTGATCTTCATTATCTTAATCGAGATCGGATATGACTTGACAATATAAGTCATATGCTTCCTAACCTTGTGTACCCATATATCTGGTGGTAGGTGGACCTTGTTAAAAAATGTACTTCGGATATGTACCCGATCGAGACGAAGACTAACCCTGGCGGAAACACTTCACCGGAGGACAGGCTAGGGTTTGTACTAAACTCGAGTACCGCATACGACTCCGATCGAGGATTTGTTTGATCGATCGGGTCAAACCAAGCGAGAGACAATCCAATTCCCCAAACGAAAAGTAACTGCACGAATAGTTATGATCTTCTACAGAAAGCATTGTCGTCCCCATACAACGTTTCCAAAGGTATGTCCTGTGTCCGTATGCCAAAAACAGTACGAGTAATATGCGCTTGATTGGTTTTGTTCACGTTCCCAAACCAATTATGTCGTGGGACGTTTGGCTAGCCGAAGTGCGCCAGTGCGCATCTAGTCAGGGAATGAATATATTGAAGGCAAGAGATTTTAGTCACCTCCGTTCCTATACCTGGTACAACGTACCACAACGATTCTTTTGTAGGGGGAAGAAATACAAGCAATACACACGCACTGATATTAAAGAACTAAGATCCTCTTCCTATGTACACCATACCACGTGACTGATCCAAAACTCCATATTATGTTGCCTACCATGTGATCGGTTGAAACCACCATCCGAAAACCATTTGATCGATCTGGTTCCACTACAACTAATTCAGGCAATTCGGTCGATCCGATCGATGGGCTGGTCCAGAAACATGTGCGATTACGGACATGATCCGATCCGATCCGCAACTCTCTTTCTAGATCGGGTAGCGTGATCAGATCTGCTGGGTCGATATCGATAATGTCATTAGACTACCGGATCGACCGTCTGGATTGATCTCACAACCCAATCGGACCTTTTCTAGATATTCCTTCAATTTTCAACTGATATTCAACCGATTGGATCCCGAGAGAGATAGAACCCCAATACCATATTGAACACCCACAGATCAACATTTAGATTGGATTGATTAACAACTGAACCCACACTCAACAGAGATCACCACTTGGTCACATCCATATTTTATCACTTTTCTGCTCCAGTTAGTTTTTTTTAACTGTAACATCATCTCACCCTTCGGGAAATTGCCCATCGGAAATCGGGATTGCAGCTGTATTTTTCGGAAAAGTATACCAGAGCACTTCCATCCTGACGTCCGCTTTCCGCCAACTAAAAAGGATCATGTCTAGCAGTTAGTACTGACTGCAAGCCCAACATGATAGCACTTAGTTAAGCGTACCGCACGAAGCGCCTGTAGAAAGGCGACAATTAGTGAGCCCAGACATATGGATCCAAACGACGTCGTGGTGCTGCGCTTGAGCGAGGCACCCGTAGAGCTTGTCGAGTCATTACTGTACCAAAACGTCGCAAAGATACCCGCCACTGTAGTTTGACCAACATTCTTGAAAACTTGAAGGCCCCTGTAAAGAGAAAGAAGTAGGCGACGTATGAGACACCCGATTGCTTATATCTAGATCCTGAAGTAGTTGCGGTGGTCGAGTTCGGATTATCTTTGGAAATTTTGTTCGCAGTCCCAAGTTACAATACCATGTGCCGAGCTTATCACCGCGCATGTACTCGCAAAAAGGGAACCATTTCCGGTCCACATGAACCATCTATACTTTTTCCGACTTGTCCGTCAAATTCGAGAATTTCACCACAATACGATCACGATCCTTGCATTGCTTGAGGGAGTTCTTCATTGTCTCTAGATCAGGTGTCTTAATACCATTGACCGAGTGAATAATCGCACCACGACCGATACGCGAACATTGAAGAAAGTAACCTGGATCCGCGACGTAGGGCGCGCCAGGATTCATGGCATCGTTCCGAGCTTGTTGATACGATAGTGGATTAATAACCGCTCCACCGATCTCGATAAAGCGGGATGGCGTGACTAAGTGCAAGTCTTGAACTCGCATCTTGAGTATTTTTACCACCTAACGATCTTTAAAGCTCTCGTGGAGGTAGAAGTGACGAAGAATCGACACATGACGATCCATTGGTTCTACCACGACCTTGCCTGGCAAAAACCCAGTCGAAAATAAGTTTCCAAAGTCTCTGGTGACAGTGGATTTTGACTGACCATTCAGCGTCAACAGTTTATCGACGTCGAATTACCGTGGCACGGGTCTTGCGATCGATGAGGAGAAAGGACTGGTCGTTGTCGACCGCACCACGGTGACTGAATCGATAGGCGATGTCATTGTGACGTTTGCGAGCACGATTATGGTCCCAGATCAAGTTGTGTTTGTCCATCCGGTGCATAATTTTACGATTGTTCAGTACGATCAAAAGCGCAATGGTTCGACCCCTATTGAAATCTGCCGATTAGCGTCGAGTTTGTACAATGGAAAAGGTAACTCTTCGCTCTCGATCTGATACGCTAACCCGAACGTCGCGAGAGTTGTTAGAGATTGCTGCTATCCGCAAGCGAGTTGAGGCCCAGAAACGCCAAACAAAAAGTACCACGAGAAACGACTTATGGAGGAGCAATAGGTAAAAGTGATCAGTTTTTTTAGATCTTTTACGGCCGGTGGAGGTGTGGGCGCACCCGAGGTTCGTCGTCCAAAGCTCACGACTCCAGTACGGCAACAACAAGATGATACGAAGAGATTACTGTCAAGGTCCCAAAGGTGCAAAACATGTACATCTATTGTAAAACAACGCGGGTGATTGTCCTGGGGAAAAGTCATGCGCCTAAGTAGAGGACATATTCGCTCTAAGTGGAGCCCCCAAATCTAGATCATGTAGATCAAAATGTTGGCTGGATTCTCCATACTCGATCAGGATTCTCGATCGTTTTAAGCAAGTGGTCGGATCACTTAGCGGCCGTCTGGTAAAACTCCATTGACTTTGTTTTAACATCTGTACAATTATGAGCTATTTTATCTCCTAAGAAGCCAGACCCATAAAGGGGAGGTGTTTTGTTTTTGTCGATATAAATGAAAGGTCCGGCTCAGAACTAGAACCAACAGAAGTCCGATCTAGCGTGCCAGATTATGTAAAGAATTTGGAGTGCAATAGTGCAGCAATTGACTGCCTGTCGCTAGCCAGTATTACCACATGAAGAAAAAGCCGGAGGAGATGCCGATCCAGTATTACATCGGTTAATTGTAGCTGCCAAAAGCAAACTGCCGATCAAGGATTTTCCAACAGTCCGGGGAACCCTCCAACATGTCTAGCACTTCTTTCTTACTTTCGATGGTCGGGAGCTGGTACTGTGATTGAATAACGCTTGTGAACTGGAATGAACGTTGCGAACGCTCAAGGCGCACATGGGGTCGAATCGATACAGATCAAGACACCGCGGCTAGACCATTCAGAGCCAGGGTGGTCTGAATGGTCACAATTGACTCGAAAATAGCATTGAACTTTCGTAGATAAAGATCGACCAAATTTGGGATCGGTCAATCTACCCTGTCCTCGATTTCAGCTTCGACGTTTCTTATAAAGCGTTTTTAAGATATCTCCGTGAGCATTTGAAATCAACAAAAGCATAAAGGCGAAGAAATGATCATGGGGAAAGCATAACGCCACGCCCCAAGATCAAGGAAGCCTTGATCGCAATATCACCCAGAAACCAGACATACTTACCCCCCATACTCACTGTTACTGCCTGATCAGCTTTGTTTTGATATAATAGAAGGCGTTAAAAGAGGTGTGGAGCTTTTATCGCGAGGAAGATGCCCTAGTCGAAGATTCTATACCAGCTAGAACGGTGAGCGAAGAAGCGTACCGTGGTCCGCTAATGATATGGATCATATATCTTCTTAAGTAAAAGGCAGCATAATCGTATTGCGGTTATTCTAACTGATGTTTCGGTAGATGCGGGGTGAAATCGAATGTACAACTCTGGTATTACAGCCGTTGGAGAAGGTCGCGAGAAAGATGAATTTCGAATATATTTGGAACGCGAGTAGTTGTACACGATGAGAGTGGATCGGAGATTCTATTCAATTATGTAGTGCTACCTTCTACGTACTGTTATTAATTGCTTACACCAGCTTATAAAATTTAAATCATCTGGCACGGAAATGTAGAAAGCAAAATATTAGATTACGCAAGATTCTTCGGGAAGCCTTTGTGCAACGACCACTCGCAGAACGTGAGGTGAGAAGTTGAGGTATATTTAAGTACACGTACGACTTAGTATATCCTGTCCACAGGCAACAAAGTTACCGTGGAGACTATAACTTTAAATATTTCAAATGACTTGTCCTCGGACAGCCGCGCGCCGTCGCACAAAGTCTCGCCTCGATATGACCAGGTTTCGTGGTGTCGGCGCGGATCTATGGGGCTCGTGGAGTTCTTCTTGAGAGGCCTCTAGCCAATGGTTGACATCATTGTCGAGGAATGCTTCAGCCTCCTTTACTACACCTTCCTTCCCGTCAGCGTGCTCTTGAGTTGAGGCTTCGGTGTCCATAGAAATATTTGCCATTCGATCCGCCATTTTGTTGTATGTGCGATAGTGATGTCCCCAGCTGGCGACACCGATATCGTGAGAAAGTACTCTTGCCTCTCGAAATAGGATCTCCAGGTAAGGCTTGCGTGGTGGGTGATGCTCCCGGAGTTGAGAAAGCACGAGTGCGCTGTCCCCACGACATGCAGAGGTGAAGATCCACTAGTCTTCGCTTGTCTAAGCCCGTGCACGAGCACCCAATATTCAGCTACGTTGTTCGTGGTCTTTGTACAACCGTAAGCCATGCTCGATACCCACAGGACTCATGCTGCGTGCGTCTGCATGTGAAGTTGGACAATGACGGATCCTGCTCCGCCCGGTCCAAAATTTCCTCGTGATTCCCCATCGAAGAAAAGCAAGTAGAGCACGCCAGAGGGATTGTTGAGCGGCAGAGCTCGCAAGGGAGGTGGATCATCAAAGCAGATGACGGTATCAGCAAGCGCCGACCGTACTCGAGCAAACAGGAGTTCGTCGTCACACATGTCCGGCTAGTAAGTTGATCTTCGGAACCGTGAAACCGCTCGTCGAAATTGTGTCCTGGATCGTGCGTTGTGTACTTTCTGTGTCAGAGATGCGTCTTCCAAGCGGCGGAGACGCTCAACCCAGATGGAATGTAGTGTCGTGGAAACGAGAAATCGCCAGAGCTCACGTGTTGCGGGAAAGACCGCATCCTCCGCTCGAGACACATCAACGCCGGGTCCTATAGCGTATTTGATGGCATCCCACGCATAACTCGGAGTAGCGAGAAGGTCCATGCCAAACACCCAAACGTGAAGATCTTCCTCCCTCAAGTCGCCAAGCTGTCGCCACAGTTCAAGTAGATAATCCCAATGGCTCCAAGCACTTGGGCAATCCCAGAATACATGATTAGCCATGACCGGAATGAAGTCGGACACGCTGGGTTGGAGCAAGATAGATCCTGGATAGCCCAATTCCAGAGCGGGAAGCTGTTACTCTTCAAACGATAAAGCGTCTGCGCGTTCGTCGGGAAGGAAGCTCGTATCCTTCGGATGTCTCTCCATTCGATCAGAGATGTCCTTGCTGCAATCACTTGGAAGTCCGACTTTGCCATTCGTTCATCGCAAATGCGTTTGCCTTCCTCACCGCGTCTGCGAGCGTTTATCTGTTTCAGTTTTCTTCTTTGCGGCCTCCATCGTCTACTGCCAGCCCATATGTTTACTACACGCGTGAGAATTGGATGCGCGCCAAAGTGGACAGTGGTTCAACTGTCCATACACGCGGGGGAATCGCAAGCAGACATCGATGAGACCGGAGCCACTTTGACCGCCATACCCGTGTCTAAATGCGATATCAATGTATCGTCATGGCCGAGGAGCCATTCATGATGCTGGTGGACCTTTGTCGAGTAATCTATCAACGCTCCTGACTCAACTGACCGGTAGGCGATTGTTGGAAAATTGTATATAAGAACAAGGCAGAAGGTCCCAAAGTGCCGACGTTTCGTCATAGAGTGAGCAGCCATGTTGCGCACCGAATGATACCACTCTGAGTAGGCTCCCAGATCAGTATATCTCCAAGATACTTGGCCCTCTGCGCAAAATCTGCTCCGTTCAAGGTATACACCTTGCCTCTACGGTCCCTCAGCCACGACATGTCTGTCATCGTCGCTTGTACCATCCACCTCTGCTCAAATCGAACTGATGTCGCTATTTACGCTCGCATCCCGTTCCGCAGACTTTCGTCAAGCAAACGTCGGACATCAAAAATTGTAACACTACCGTTTCTATTATATTCGACTACGGCTCTCGATGTAAAAGAGACGACCCTCCGGCAGACCTCCGTGACCTCTCTCCTTGGCGGGCATGGCGAGCAGCTGAAATCCCGACAATTTAGATCCGGCTAGCCAAAGCGTCGCTTGGAGTCGAGGCTTCTGGTCTTGGTCCCACCATGGCGTGATGTAAGCCGAGTCCGAGTCGGTAGAGCCCCATAAGAAATCACCGATCAGCAAATCTCTCGACAAAGCTGTAGCTGCCCACTGTCCAACAGCGGTCGCCGTCATAATCATCGGTTCCATTCGAATACACGGTACCGATAACACACCTTTATGTATTGGTAGTGAGGCCATATCGGAGGGGACCCACGGTCGAGACCTCTTGCCATCACGTGTAGCCGGTGCGTACACGCACGGTGCGGCTAGCGCACAGAGGAAGACTTTCCTAAAGCGGAGATGTGCCTCTACTTAGCCGATACGCTCTTATAAAGGGCTTAGTAAGAGAGAACTCTCTTACTCGGGGACAAGATTCTACTTTGGTTTAATAGTTAGCACAAGCTAACGCCTTGACACAAGGCTCCCTTAATAAGGGGGTAGCTAAGGGAAGAACTTCCCTTACGCTACTACACTCACTACGCGCGCGACCGGTCGAGGTCGAGCGTCCTGTAGTCTTTGAGTGAAATGTAAACTGAATGTATATTTAATATGTAATTAGCCTAAATTAATTTAAACTAATGTAAACTATATGTAATACTAAGTAGAACTTACTAAATTCGTACCTAGCTAAAATGTAGTGTACACCACCTGTGTACTAACACGTGGCTGGCTGCCACGCCTCCACCAAGGGCTCCTGCCCTGATTGGTTAAAATAACCAATTGTCCAAAACCTTTCAGACCGGTCAATACTGACCCCAACCGTAGTGTACTCACGTACACCACATACTAAATGTAACCAGAATGTAACCCTGTTACATCCTCCCCCATCAAGACTATTGCTTACACAATAAATCAAATTTATTTGGAGAACTCCAACTGCCAGAGCCTCTGGCTGACCATGAGAACCATTAGTGGTGCTGTGGAGTCTCCTCGAGAAGAGGAGGTAGACTATTCCGAGAGCTCGGAGGTGGATGCCCTTGGGTATATCTCCCCAAAGGCTGACCGCTACGACAACGCCGAACGGCGATGTCGGCAGCCTAATCCGTTCCCCACACATGGGGAAAATGCACTAATTTGTGCGCCACCCCTGCCAATGTCGGATGATACATCCGGATCGCTGAAGGCGATCATCACCAATGAGCTGGACGCAGCTCAAGAAACCCAACTTGCCGCACAGGCACTAAGGGATGAGTTACGCGCCCCCAAACGCCCGCCACGGGCGGCATATAATTTTGAAGGTCGTCGTGATCTTCCAAAGTGGGCTAGGAGCATGGTAAGGAATGGTTTAGCATTCTATACCCCTGGCCCTGCGGCTGAACAGCCGTATCAATGCGAACGCCGGGAGAAACTCCGGCAACAACTGCTCACGCAAAAACAGTTCACTAGCGTCTCATACTGAGAACGCCTCGACAGGCAGGAACAGGGTGCCCCTGTTGAGAACCTCCGCGAGGTTCCTATCATTCTTTCTCCGGGAGAAAATGCCGAAGATGCAGAGAAGAAATTCCGCGCTTGGGCGGAAGGGGAGAAGCTCCTCCCCAGCTTTAATGAGCTGCACAACAGCTTTTCCGAACCCGACGTTCGGGTAGAGAGGGCGTTACGATTGGCATATGACCAAGCCAAGGCGCAGGAGCAATTACCTACCTCTTACTACACGCGCCCTGCTCTCAATGTGGTGCCGGAGAGCAATGCAAGTACCGCATCTGCTTCCGGCAAACGCCCAGCTACTGGGAAGGAAGGTGCTTCTTCGGCCCCTTTGGTCGTTGACTCTCAGTGGGATTCTCCCGCTCGAAAGCGTCAACGACATCATGGCAATCCTGCCGCAGAGGAGTCTCGGACTCCCACGAACTCTGGGAATGTGGATAACCTTTCCACTTCATCAGGTACTGGGTCTCACCCCGGTGATGGCGACGTGCCATCAGACGTTCCACATGGTAATGTGGAGTACCCTCCGTATCGAGGACTGGAGGGGGAGGTCGCGCTATTGCGACGTGAGTTCCACGAGCGCTTTGATCGACACAGCCGTCGCATCCAAGATGCCCAGGAGGGACTCCGCGACGAGGGGAGTGCGAATGAACGCATCGAGGGGCGGCTTGCCTCCCTCGAGTCTCTCGTTTCGGAGCTTCAGGGTCGTATTTCGACCCTGTCGGAGATGTTCCGACCTGTCGTGCCTTTCGGCTATCCAACTTCCCACCCTCCTCCAAGAGGGGACCCGCCTCCGGGTTCTGGTGTGGATTAAGCATACCCACATAGAAGGTTGGATGCGTACGCATCGCCTTCGGGATGTCCAAGGTATACGACAAGCCCTTTCGGGCTAGTACCTTAAAAGTCCCCACAAACCTGGGGAGCAGTTTATTCCGCAACACGTTGGAAACTGCATGTGTAGGACGATTTTTAGCGTTTAATAAAACACTTTCTCCTACTTTGTACACCTTTTCGTTACGCCGCCCCTTGCGGTCAGCCTGCTCCTTGTTCTTGTCTTGGCATTCCGCCATGGCATCGCAGACGTGTCGTAAGACACTAAGGCGCGTCGATAAGAACTTATCGATGTGCTTTCGAACAGATACAGGGCTTACATCAGGGAATCCTTCCCCCTCAAGCCATGGGACACACACACGTGGCGTCAACGGAACCCTAGGATTCACTAATCCGTTTTCTTAAAACGGGGTAAACCCCGTATATGCATGAACCGAAATGTTTATAGCAAATTCGGCCATAAGAAGCATCTAACTCCAACTCTTTGGATAATCCGGACATAAACTCCGGAGAATATCCTCAACAACGCGATTAACGCTTTCCGTTTGCCCGTCCGTCTGCGGAGGATCCGCAGTGACATGAGGAGCTTGGTGCCCAACACCCTAAACAACGCTCTCCAAAACTGTCCCGTAAAACGGGGATCCCGATCCGACACAACGGAATCGGGTAGACCATGCTGTCGAAAGACACGGTCTAGGAACACTTTGGCTTTTCCTTGTCCATCAATGGACTCTGGCACCGCCGCCAGGTGCGCCATCTTCCTCAAACGGTCTACAAAGACCAATATGCCGGTGTTCCCGGCCTTATCCTTCGGAAAACCGAAGATAAAATCCATACTAATGGATTTCCAACACTCCGTAGGAACGGATAAGATCGCCAAAGGCGCCGCTGAATCTGCAGATGGTTTGACTTTCTGACACGTCTCACAGGTGCGTATATACGCACCGACCCACTTATACATGTTGGTCCACCAATATAAAGCGCTTAAAGCGCTGTAGGTCTTATCCCGACCTAAATGACCCCCGGTAGGGGCGTCATGTGCCTCAAAGAGGACTATATACTTCAGTTCCTCATCATGAGGAACAACCACCGGCGGAGTGTCCTCCGCGCTCGTGCTATAATATAGCAAACCGTCACAGTACCTGTAACGGTGTAAACGAGCTTTAGCTCGACTTGACAGGGTTGGCTCAGACGAGCCAAGTCCCTTTCCACCCAACGCGCTGATAAGCGCCGTAGACTGTGGGTCTTTCTCATACGCCTGGCGTATGATATCCACCACAGACGAGGTGACGATGTCGCGTGAGCGAGCTCGTAATCGGGACGACGCGACAACGCGTCTGCAAGCACGTTCCGCTTGCCAGGTTTATACTTAACCTCAGAGTTGTACTCCGCAAATAAGGAGAGCCAACGGGCCATCCGTTGCGAGATATGAGGCGACTTTGTCGCTGTCCGTAAGGACGCGTGGTCAGTATAAACCACGAACGGCTTTGAGCCGAGTAGGTGAACCCTAAATTTGACAAGAGCATATTTCATTGCAAGTAGCGCCTTGTCATGAACGGGATAATTCCGTTCCGCAGCTTTAAGCTGCCTCGACTCGAACGCGATAACGCGTTCCTTTTCTGCATCGTCTGCTTGTAACAAAGCACATCCGATTGAGAAATCGGAGGCGTCGCAGACGACACTAAATGGTTTCCCAGAATCTGGGAGAGCAAGAACGGGAGCTTTCAACAAGCTCCCCTTTACCGCTTCGAAAGCGTTTTGGTGTTTGGTTTCCCAACACCAATCAACGTCATTCTTAAGAAGGTCGGTTAATGGCTTCGCCATTTTAGCGTAATTCTCGCTGTACTTGTGGAGATAATTGGCTAATCCAAGCCACTTCCGTAAATCTCTAAGATTTACAGGCGAAGGCCACTCCACAATGGCTTTCACCTTCGCGGGATCCGCCCGCACTCCATCCTTACCGATGAAGCATCCGAGGAAAGGAATTTCCTCAGCACCAAAGATACATTTGGATGCGTTCGCATATAACTTATGCTCCCGCATACATTCGAGCACCGCTAGAAGGTGTATCAGATGCGTCTGAACATCAGACGAGTCGCCTTCCGCGTGACTATTAACGAGTATATCGTCGAAGTACGTCTGAGCATACTATCTATGAGGGCTGAAGAGTTGAGTCACCAAGCGATTATAAGTCGCTGGCGCATTCGAAATCCCCTGTGGTATAACAAGTCACTCCCACAGCATGCCACTAGCGTGCTGACCGCTGTAAGCGGAATATCGGATGATCGCATCAGCACCTGATAATACCCGTCCACCAGATCTAAGGCACTGTACACAGTACAGCCCGCCATATTGTTCTGGAAGACATCCTTCCGAGTAATCGTAGTCTGCATGGGTACAGTAGCTGCATTCAGCTTATTGTACGCATGCACAATGCGCCACTTTCCGCTCGGTTTACGAACACAAAAAGTGGGAGATGAGTGGGGAGACTTGCTCTCCCGTACCATACCTGCCTCTTCTTTCCCCTTGAAGAATGCGTCGATGACGTCGCATTGTTCCTTGGGGAGAGGCCACTGCCTAGTGACGCATTATTTGGTCCCAGGAATCAAGTCAATTTCATGTCGGGCTCCCTGATCCGGTGGTAACCCCATCGGCGGGTTGTCACTAATGAGATCTCCGAATTCCTTAATTAAGGAATGTTAAGGGTCCTCACGATCCTCAATGATCTTGAGGCCACTTCGGGCATTCAATTCCTGTTTGTTTTGCACCAAAGCTAACTCTTCCATCGTAGATGACGAGTTTAACCCCTCTTCCGGACGCAACACGACGACCTCGTCCAGTTCACCTGCTTTTACAGCAGTCTCAAACTCGTTGAAGGACATCTCCTCCGACGACAACAGTTCGCCTACCCCAGTAAAACGTTCCAGGATTACGCCTTCTGTGACAAAACCTGTCACAATATTCAGCATCCGATAGGACTGCCGACTACTGGCCTCGGGACTCATCCCGGGAACCAGATGGGAGGGAGTCAATTGTCCCATCTATTGGAAGCGCCTCGCGCCTATCCACAGATGACTTAACCTCTACAACCGGTGACACGCCGGTCTCACCTAATACGGCGTGGTCGGAATCGATTCCGACGCGCGAAAGAGACGAACTACGGGTATCTTCGCTTGGAAGCGCCTCGCGCTTAACCACAGGGGTCTCTACCCCTACCACTGGAGTCGCAACATTCTCGCCGAACACGGCGTGGTCTGGAACCCCGACCTTCAGAAGAAACAAGCCTCGTGTCTCTTCACTAGGAAGCGCCTCGCGCTTAACCTAAGAGGAATCCACCTCTACCAATGGCGACTCACCAGTCTAGCCTATTACGGCGCGGGTATTAACCGCCGAACCCCCCTCGTCAAGGAACACTTCCTTGACCTCATTGGGACTGATCATCTCAGACATCCCAATCTCTGGCATCTCACGCCAGTATCGCTTTTGCGATCGAGCAAAGGAGGGTTCATGACTCGCCAATGATTCACCCTACCGCGGGTGCGTTGAGCCAATGGACTTAGACTTCCAGTCTATCCATGGCTCGTGGCGTTCCAGCCACTTCATGCCCAGAATGAGGTCATACCGCGAGTCCAAATCCAGGACTAGGCAACGTTCTAAGCTGTCGAAGTCTGCAAACTTCAGCTTAAGGTCAATCGAGACCTTGGGTACAGAAACCTGTACGCCCGTCGCAAGACGAACCGTGACAACGTCACGAGAACGTGCCTCTAGGGACTCGGCATACAGACGACTCTTCACAACAGAAGCTCGTCTGACTTAATTGTCAGACGCTCCAGAGTCTATCAATACTCTCCAAGGCTTATCAAAGCCTTTCACGACCGCAACGACGAGCAGCAAACCTGGCTGGTACACCAACTCGGTGCTAGAAAGCACCGTTTCCCTCGGGGCTTTGTGCTGTCTTCCCTACCCTGGGTCTTAACAGCACTGAGGGATCTCCCAGTAGGGTACTCCGCACCTACTGGGAGTAGTCGTTTCTCGACGGCTTGGGCGAGGGCTTTTTCCCAACCCTTGGCCCCTTATAGCGAGTGTCTCGCTGGGTATTTTTCGTACATCTGTTGCTCAGATGATCCGTGCTTCCACACAGGAAGCATCTCAGCGGTCCATGCCGCTGCAACATAGCTAAGAGCTCTGTCTCGAAGCTCTGAGAGAAAGATTCAGAGTGACTCTTAGCGGGAGGTTTCTTCTCCCCTTCGACCTGACTCAGGTCCATGGGTTCGGGACCCACCTTAGAGGAACGAAATTTCCTCTCGGCGTTAAACGCCATCTTAAACGCCTCCCCCAGGGATTGGGGTAGGCATCGGAACAGTTCCGAACGTGCTGGCTCTTCTTTCAGGCCTCCCATGAAGACGGAGATGGATACATCGTCCGAATACGCTTTCGCGTACATCGCTGCCAACAGGGTCTTCAGTTCTTGGAAATATGTCTCCAAGTCCCTAGCGCCCTGACGGCACCTCAAAAACGCCAGCTGATTCTGGAAAACCAGATCAGGCGTGGCGTACATGTCCATAAGATTTTGCTTAAGGACTTCCCAGGTGGGGAACACGTTCGTGACCGAATCCGGACGCGTAAACGCCCATGTACGGGCTTTGCCCGTAAGATGGGTCAGTGCAAGTCCCACTTGCAAGTGATCAGCGATCGCATTCGCTGTGGCGAAGGCCGTTTCGACCTCTCGTAACCACACATAAAGGTTATCACCCTTTTCACCGGTGAATTCCTTTATCTTAAAGGATAATGGGGGACGCACCTCCGTGGAACGACCTCCACCTAAACTCGCCTCATGGGCGATGAGGGCATTGACCCTTGACTTTACGACCTCAAAGCCCCGCTCCACTAGGAGCTGCATGCCTTCGTCACCCAGTAAGGATAACAGACTGTTAAAGGCTTCCTGATGGACGAGGGTTAACCTTTCCCAATCGTCCTGATTCATCCCTTGCAGAGGATGCCGTAGCCTACCAACACAGGTGTTGGATTGACTACAAGTTCTACCAGATGTAGCCGGTGCGTATACGCAAGCTGCGGCTAGCGCACAGAGGAAGACTTTCCTAAAGCGGCGATGTGCCGCTACTTAGCCGATACGCCCTTATAAAAGGTCTTAGTAAGAGAGAACTCTCTTACACGGGGCCAAGATTCCACTTTGGTTTAATAGTTAGCACAAGCTAACGCCCTAACACAAGGCTCCCTTAATAAGGGGGTAGCTAAGGGAAGAACTTCCCTTACGCTACTACACTCACTACGCGCGCGACCGGTCGAGGTCGTGCGTCCTGTAGTCTTTGAGTGAAATGTAAACTGAATGTATATTTAATATGTAATTAGCCTAAATTAATTTAAACTAATGTAAACTATATGTAATACTAAGTAGAACTTACTAAATTCGTACCTAGCTAAAATGTAGTGTACACCACCTGTGTACTAACACGTGGATGGCTGCCACGCCTCCACCAAGGGCTCCTGCCCTGATTGGTTAAAATAACCAATGGTCCAAAACCTTTCGGACCGGTCAATACTGAACCCAACCGTAGTGTACTCACGTACACCACATACTAAATGTAACCAGAATGTAACCCTGTTACATCACGGACGCCCCAGACAAAGTCCAGAATCAATCCCTGCAACCGATTTACCATGGCGGGAGGTGGCAACCAGTGCCGTGCTAAGTAGGTAATTTTTGGCACCGCGATGGCGCTAGCAAGTCGAGCTCTTTGTTCCACCGTGTGAGTCTTTTCTCGGGCTATTACAAGTCGACTCCATAGGGAACGTATGCACTTAGACCAATTGGCACTTATCGCATCATGTTGACCCACCAGTACACCAAGATATCTGCAGGATTCGGTTGAAGACAGCAAGATGAGGCCAGATGTGTCCAAAGTCAGAGATGATCCGCCTGGGTCCAGCTCAATGATCATAGACTTGGATCGATTCGCCAACAGCCCTGAAACAGCCGCAAAATTTTCGATAATCGTAAAAACAGGAAGAACGGCAGACCGATCGCGCAGGTATACCGCCGCGTCATCAGCGTATCCCGAAACTTTGAAGTCAGTTGTTCTCCCTCCAGATGTAAGAGGTACCCCTCGAATGTCATCCCTCTCTTAATTCACCCGATAGAACTATCCAAGGCGAGTATAAAAAGAAGGGTGGCAAGAGGGCACCCTTGCTGTACGCCACAGTGAACTTCACGTCGACTTGAACGGTACCCATTCACAATAAATTGATAAGTCGTATCGCGGTGCAATGCCGCTACAATTGATACAAATTTGAGCGAGAATCCAAGCCAGTTCATCACCTAAAGTAGAAACAGACGTTGCACCGTGTCATATGACGTAGCAAAATCCTGAAGCAAAACAATGGCTCCGGATAGATCGAGGTCATCACTTGCCGCTTTGCGTACCGCCGAAAAAAATTTAATAGCTGTATGAATCGACCGATGCGGGACAAAAACCAACTTGAGCTGGAAGAACGATACGCGACAGCATCGGACTCACCCGGAACGAAAGGATATTTGTAAACAACTTGTAAGCGCTGTTGAGCAGTGCGATCGGGAGATGATCAAGCGGCAAGGCGGAAGCCGCAGTTTTCTTCAGACACTGAATGTTCGATTCACCAAAAGACGCCGGCAACACGCTACTCCATCCATCTAGTGTACAGTGTTGCGAGAATTGGTGCGAGAGCGTCTGTTTAATCACGGTAAAATGTGTTGCTAATTTTATCCGGTCCCGCAGCTTTCCTACGTTTCAGTCTCTTCAAAGACGCAAACACATTGTCTGGAGATATGGCGGACGTCACAGTAGAGTCATGAACCCGGTCCGGACGGGAGGCTCGGTCAAGAAATGCCGCTGTGGAATCTGGGTGAACAAAACAATGAGTCGTAATATGTCCCCAGCCGTCTGCCATTTCCTCAGACAACCCCTGCGATCTATTTGGCCCGTATGTAGCTTGGTCACCCAATGAACCGATGGTGTTGTCCTGAAATTTTGTAGACACCCGAGCGTAGAAACGACGAGAAGTCTCGCCTGGATAGTACGTGTGCTGGACAAGAAGTTGCTCTTCCTTGGTCCTTTGCCATAATCGTCGACACTCCGCAACGTTTCGCCGAAGTGAAGCAGGAGTATCTGTGGGGCTCGGTTGGTCACATACCGCTTGGGTACACGCCATTGAGGAAACCGATGAGCGCGCCTCCGACAGCGCCGTATTCAGACGGACATAGAGGCGCTTCAGCCGCTGTCTGTAGCTGCGTGTCAAACCTTGGCGGGCTGTCTTGGTAGTCGCCAAAAGAACTTCGCGTAACCTGATCTTCCATCCATCCCACCATTCGGCCAATCGTAGGGCTGTACGAGCGTCTGACGTCGGAACAGAACTGGACTTGTCAATTTCAATCTGTGCCACCTCAATGGCCGCAAGAATGGCGCTTGTCGCGGTCGTTTGTGCATAGCTCGGGACTGGATATACCCGCCGTGGCTTACGTACGCGCACATCATGTCGTGGCTCCCCAATCCGTATACTGATTCCATTGGGGTCAGCTGCTTGGGCCAGGTACAGACTGATCGACGTCTCGAATTTAATCAGCATGAAGAGCGCTCATATACCACCGATCAAGTCGAGAACTTGCCGATCCACCGCCAGCAAAGGTGTAGAAAAAAGTGTGCGCCGCCGCATGAAAGGCTGATATGGCCCTCACTTCTTCCTATCGCTTCATGTCATCCTCGATAACATCGCAAAGGTTTTTCCACTCAAGAACCCTTCGTAGCGTTACGGAATCATGTCTGCCGGGATAGGAACGGTCAAGTCAAGGCACCAACGTGCAGTTGAAATCCCCACCCGCGAACAGAGGTCCGTCGTGTTCCATCAGGTGATGTCGAAGCATCTCAAAAAGCGTCTCCCGTTCAGCCTGACCCCTCGGGGCATATACGTTGACAACGAGAACGGTTTTGCCTTGAATAGTAATACGAACAGTCGTCCACTGCGGTGTCCACTGTGCCTCATGCCACGGTTCCATTTCAGTAATCGACGAGTATGGGTATAATAAAAGCGCAAACCCTCCACGCGCTTCGTCTGACTCGGTCCATAATGTGCGTCCGGGTTTGTCCACGAATCCCCATGTGGAGTTGTACAACTTGTTCAAGCTTGCTCCTTCACCAACAGCGACCCGTGTTTATTGTAATAGGACAAAGTCGATGGATCCTCGCGATTCTCGCTGCATAAAATTGCCAAAACATTCTGCACACCGTCCGGATGTTTGGGAAATCCCGCGAGATTTTTCGAATGGAGACCGATGGTTTTTTCGCTCGGCCTTTGAGAAGTCTTCAACATTCTCCTACGACGACCTCGAGGTGAGAAAGACGTTGGGGGGAGAACGGAAGGAAACTCAACCCTGATAGGCGACCGAGGTTGCCCTAGAGGATTTGGAGAAGAGGTACTTGGATTCTTATCCCCTGTCGAAGCAGTCCCTTGCGCAGCCGATGTGCCCTTAGTACTGATGGTCTCGCATTTGACCATCTAGGGCGATAAGGTCAAGTGCCGGCTTCCAGTTGGCAGGCTTGCATAGAATGCCGTCGACAGCTGCGCGTACCGCTTCGGAGAAGTGGTATAGTACCGCTTTGGACTGTGGCATCACCACCTTTGTCTCATCTGCGATAGGAGAAAGCTGGTATTAACAGACACAGGACATTGAGTACGCCCCAATGATCCAAGTCCGACAGCGGTTTCGAAACAGTCGCGCACAGCAGCTCCGGATGTAGTCTATTGAACTTTCTACAGCGTTGTATGATGTCCTTTGTATTCCACCGGATTTGTCCAGACTGACCTTCTTCCGTTACAGCCCATCCCGTACACAGCTCTCGCAGCTCTTTATCGCCGTGGGTGGTATGTTGACGTATCACAGCCAGTTGGGACTCGCTGTTGATCGAATATCCAAAGGATCGAAGGTTGTCCCTCGACATCGAGGCGAGGTAATCCACCGGGTACGGCAGAGCACTGACAAGCGTCGCTAGTTCCAACGCACACGCATTAATCCACGCTCATTGGCACTTTGGACCAACAGGCAATGTATCAGGTACCTCCGTCCCCACTTTACGCTCGGACACCCACTTCCGAGTTGAAGCTCTTTTTGCCAAAATTTGTTTCTTGCTCTCCGGCACTGTGGCGGCTGCTACTGCAGCGGAGGCGGGCTCAGGAACTTTACGCACTCCGGTTTCCCGTAACGTCTGTTCGTGAAGATCTTGAATGCGGATAAGATCCATAGAGGATCTGATTGCCTCTTGGATACTTATTGTCTCCTGAGCGCCACTGGGTCGTGTCCAGCGATCGTAGGTGGCCGTCGTTTGAACAGCTATGGTTTCTGAAGAGGCCTTAAGCTCGTCTTCAATAGCCTTCGCTAGATCCGCTGGAATAGGAACACTAGCGGCACATGGGGGCGGCGTTAACGCCCCTCCGCCAAGATCATCCATTCTCAGAGTAGTCCCAAACGTTACAGTGCTGTCCGCCTTTGTTACGTCGAGATCATGACTGATCACTGTGTGCTGGTCCTGAGAGTTTGTCGGTGGCATGTCCAATGGAGCCGGAATATATGGTGCCTCCCCAGATGACACCGCACTTTCGTTTTGGCTAAGAAAACACGCTCATAGCTATATTTATGATCAACAAAGTTGATCATGTATATATTGCCTATATGTGCGGACTTTGATGTCAAGCTAGGTATACCCCGCTTGCGGCGCAAAATACGACGACAACAACCGCTGAATCTTGCGCTACTCCTCTCGCGAATTTTCGCTGCTGTCACAGCAGGCATCTCGCACGGCTCTAAGGCCCTGCGCTTGACTGCGGCCTCGAGCTCGGGTGGCTCTTTTGGAGTAATCTTGGCCAGATGGCGAGACAGTTGTTGTAATTTGTTCGTGTCATTCCCTGGTGTTGTCTTCGCTCGGTTATCCTCTGCACCAGCGGTGCGATATGCGTACTCCAACTCCTGCAATTCTCCGTCTGAATCATTTAAAGCATTATGTTCGTAAAGACCTGAGGCTTCACGATCAATAGCCAACTCCTGCGCACGAGCGTGAGCCTTGAAAAAGAAGGCCATCTTGTTTTCGGCGTCGATCTTCTTGTCCGCGGCGGAGGAAGTCAGTATTTAATCTCTACGTCGCGCTTCCGCCACCTGATATTTAGCAACCGCTAAAGCCTTATCCTTGGATTGTAGCACAGCCTTCGCAGGAACTGAAGAAGGGTAGCTGCCTGCTCTGCCGTGGATGCCGCGCGATCACATCCAATGATTTGGTCCAGTTCAGCAATCTCTTGTGCACGCTGCTTAGTAGCCGCCTTGGTAGCAGCGGCTGATGTCACGGAATTTTTGGCGGCGGGCTCATTTGTGTTTGTCTCCACTGATGCTTTGTTCAAATCTGGTGTGCTAGTAGACACTTTGCCTGAGTTTATTGTGTTCTTCTTGGTGGAAGTTGCCGCCGCGCTGGTCGTTGCCTTGCTTGCTTTGCTAGTTCCTTCGGCCGCTTTCAACTGCGGGCGTCAAGGCGGTGCATCAGTACAAGGCGCCGCCTGAGTAGATGACGCTGCGCTGGGCCGCGAGTCCCGCTTTTTTGTTCGCACCCGGGTCAAACCACCCGGCGGAGGTAGTACCCCCCCCCCGCTGTGCGTGCGGATTCTCCGCTTATCGCTGGCTGGTCACTGGAGGAAGAGAGGGATGCATCCTCCCTTGGCTCGTCTCTTGGAGAAGATTGGGGCACCTTGGCCAAAAGTGGTGCCTTGCAAGCATCTGTCTTCAGCTTGGCGGTGGTCTCTGCTAGCGTCTTTGCCTGTCCAGCGACATGATGCAGGCGCCCAGACACATCAAGGTGCTTGGAAGTCAATATACTGACTTTATTTGCCACTTGGTGCGTCCCAGTGAACTTGCGATGGTGTTCGGACAAGATAGCGCCCTTGCGAGCCGCGCATTTAGCACTTGAATGGTACGGCGAATAGCACGAAAAACACGGGACTCGTTGAAAGTGTCGGTGATGATGCAGGATCAGCGTCGTGTCAGTCGTTTGAATTTGCGTCACCAGCTTGATCTCGTCGGGG
Organism: Peronosclerospora sorghi; assembly: GCA_026184515.1. Lineage (NCBI taxonomy): Eukaryota > Oomycota > Peronosporomycetes > Peronosporales > Peronosporaceae > Peronosclerospora > Peronosclerospora sorghi. The sequence goes on from CM047585.1 coordinate 14,301,780, forward strand.
CAAGTAGCGGAATCAAACGTGGCGACGAAAAAATTGGAATCGTACGCTTCTGATCCATTTAGTCTCCCTCGAACCACCGACGTCACCGATCATGACACACTCGACGATAAAATTGCTTGAATTGTGCCCGCGGTCACGCCATGAACCAAGATTCTCACTTGGTACTGCAACATGGTGCGAGTAGACGTAGCATTGGATGTAGATGACGTAGCAATGTCATCCCTATCCAGAGTTGCTGGGCACAAGAGCTGAAGGTGAGTACCTCGAAGGGATACGCACTTTGCATGCCAGCTAGCCGCAGCCGCCTGGTCCGGCAGGAAAAACGTGAGGCGTCTTGTGTTCGAATCGAATCGTAGCACGTTCGCTTCGCTCCCTTAACTAGCTCCCGACTCAATGGATCGGAAGCCGTCTCCCCTTTGCGGTGTTCCAGCAGTTGAAAGAGCAACGTTTTCTCCGCAATATGTAGAGGCATTTGGAAGGAAGGTGGCACGACCGCAATGACCTTTCCTTCGAGGTATTCTTCGAAGAAATCTAGCATCGTAACCCGCGTGTCTCTCGAGTGCGTGCATACTAGAAATCCGGGAGGCGATGGGAGTACAATGCCACCCATCATCCATGCTGCAAGCGCCTCCTCCTCAAGTGGAACCATTGGACGCAAATCGTTATCTGCCTTGTAGATCCATCTTCTCATGGCAGTGCGCACCAGTACAGCACGTCGGTCTTGTGGTCCCCTGACACCCGTCGGAGGCGAGGTGGTGCGGTCGGCGGGGTCTTACAGTCGCCGATGTTGTTTCTTCCGCCGGGTCCGATGGGTGCGAGGGCTCCGTTAGGAGCGAGAACTCCATCAGGTACGCCGGGTCCGTTAGGTGCGCTGGAGCCATGGCGGTGGTCGAAGCCGTTGACCGCATCCGCGAAGGAGACCCGCCCAGCCGCCGATGGTCCGGGATCAGGCCCGTGCTTCCCCTGCATAAGTGCATCTTGTTGCACAGGAAATGGGAGGGGGCATCGCCCAGCGGCACACCTCCGTCGCCAGTGTTCATCAGTAAAGAAGGCACCCTTCCACGTGTCTTAATTTGGTTCGTTTGCGTACTTAGTCGCAATCAGGAAGTAACTCGCAGAACTTATCCAACAAGCACATAACGAAGAAAGTGAATTTTGCATAAGAAAGGACTTATTCGTGAAGATATCGCTAATATGACTTAAGATCAAGCCAAGACATGTCCACACCAGTATTAAACAGGCTTAAAATCTGTAGACACGTTGAATCCAGGCAGGGAGGGATCAGGTGATGAGGTTTATCGTATCGGAGACTCTTCAGTTAAATGTAATGCATCATTATCGCGTCTTCGGTATCCCAGAATTGACCGAACGTACCCGCTGGATCAGAATTTTTTACGAGCAAAATCTCTAAAGAGTTCTCAAGCTTTTTGGGAAATTCCATACTCCGCGACCTGTCTCCGCACCCCTATTTTTCTACAGAACAAATCGACATTCCGGTATTTTCCACCTCCATCGGTTAGTGAAACATGAATTCGACATTACATTCATTTTCAAACCACGTTAAATTAGCTCGAACATTTTTGACGCTCGATCTTTTGTACGAGAAGCGAAAGCTCGCCATAATTCGAAAAAAAACACAAAACACGATGACATTTCGGTTTTCTCACCTATCGCGTGGTGTGATCGGACATTTAAGATCACTGCCGATCACCCCACTAACTCGTTAGATAGTCAAGCTTTTCCCGGAATCGTTTTTAGTTGTTTTTTGGTTCCCGTTGTCCTCCGTACCGGTCAAGCTGTTTGCTCCACCATTCTCCGTCAAGACCATGCCATACATGGGGTCTTTTGTAAGTCTTTTAACAATGTCATATGCCAAAACGACCCAAGCGAACGTGGAAATGATGTAGGTTATCTTTTTGCACATCATTTCCTGCACTCTCTTCAACCGTATTCAGCAGCATGCTAGAAAACGGTTTAATGCACCCGCTAAATTTTTCCAGGAACAAATTTGAACCGAAAAAATAGAGCCACAACTTTCAATCGGAAACAAAACTTATTTTTTTAAGAACCATACAATTTCCACTGTCTCTATTCTTTCCATTAAATAACCAAACAATTTATACTGTATCCTGTCGTTCATTCTTTTTCCCTTAACTTGCCAAGTGAAATGAGATTCTTGGCAAGTTTCGGGGCGAAATACGCTTCCGAAAATGCGATAATTGTGGTTTTGATTTCCTGGTGTAAGAAGCTTTATCATTCCAACGTTGATACCGATATTTCGCCACAATCTGGGAGAATGAATCCATCACTTGGTCTTCAATCGACCGCTTCTTCCGAGACATTCATCACAGACAAGGTGAATAATAGCATCACTGTCAATGATTATAAATTTTCAGGTAATATATATATATCACCCACAATCAGTCCGGCCGATGACTTTTACATCACTTCTGTCGTTGACAGAGCGTTTTCGATTTCATGTACCATCGGATTTCTTGGCTTCATTTTCTGGATAGCCTTTCTTTTTTCCTCCGTTTTTGAGGGCAATTTCGCTTGATGTGACCGGAATTTCCACATCCATAACACGTCTTCCTTTGATAAGTACCAACAACCATCGAGTTTGCGTGCATTTTCATCTGGTTTTTCTTTTTTAAACATCGGCCTATAGTTCCTTCGCCCACTATATTCATTCTTGTGTATGATACAGGTATTTCCTGATGATTCGGAATATACCTGGCCATGATTGCAATCTTCAGATGAGGCGCAGCGAACTTCATGATATTCTCTACTATCACTTTTCACTCGACCCAATTTCTCGGTCCAACCCTACTAAGTAAAGGTATTGCTCGGTCCTAGTCCTTTTCAGACTCTTCTCCGAAGCAAACAAAATAACCGCTTGGTGGTGTGAAATGTTCACCTTGAAAGCGCTATATTTGGTTTAGGACGGAATGAAAATAGGGGTACATTTGTCACCACGTTCCAATGTTCGAACCAAAATACTCGGCAACCACACCTTCCAAATGTCCCCACAATTTGTTGACTTTTAGGGGTTCCGTCCACGTAAAACCAGATGAAATTTCAGCGATATCAATCGCTTCCATATAGAGATTTATCCATTGTTTAAAGCTGGCACCAAACACCGGGTATATCCGCGCCCGAGAACTTTCAATGCTCAGATTTGTATTTTAGTGCAAACGGCGTGACCGACGTGGAATATGCACGATTTTGTCCGGTTCAGCGATGCCGCCTATGTTAGGCATACCACCTTGGGCATTCGGTGGGGTGGGCCACAATTCCACTATTTGACCCAACAACCTATATTCTGCATTCCTATTTCAAATCGTTTAAGGTCATTTGCTAACCGAACGTATCGTAAATTTTCAAAGTTTTCCGGAACACACAGCTCCGGGAAACGAGTCTTATCCTCGACTCGAACGCTGTGTTCGCAACTCATATCCGTCCTTGAGCCTCTTCGTGAGATACACCGTGTCTCAACCTGTCTATGATAGCCTTCAAGACCATACCTTGGGTCATCACTACGGTTTTCTTCATATTCGTCCATTTTGAATCCACAAAAATTGAAGCGAAAAAAATCAACCAAAAAAACAAAACCACTAGCCCTCCGAAAGTAGGAGATTTATACTAGCTTCAAACGTGAGCAAGAACGAGAATGATACTCGTGAAACCACAAACTTAACGAAAAAGTCACTTCTTTTGCGCCTATTCTTTTGGACTCGTAACCTGTAGGAAAATTAGATTCAGCGCAGTGTTATACTATCTGACCTGACACTTTTGATCAGATAGTATATGCGTATGTAGGCGCGTAGCGGTCGTTCCACGGCCGATGCTGGACGTGATGAGACGAAAAAATGTAAAACCAAAATTGTATATTATAGAAATAGAAGGATTTCTAATTCTTAACTCACTAAGAAATTTAAACTTGAAATCTAGCCACATGTACTCACATGCATTTATAGACAATCCGTTTCGCATCTAGAATTTACATCTAATCCAAAACTTCCAACATGACTACATGCAAATTAAACATCAATAGCACTATGGGTTTCCATGTTAAGCACTTCAATCCAACCTGTCACGTGTCCGTTACTGCGTAACCGCAGTACCGACGCATCTACTCTTCATAAATTCACGGTGCTCCGTTTGAACAACATATCAATTAAAATTTGCGGAAACTCCGCAAGGAATTCCTTCTTTGACAAAGGCAAACTGAAGCGATTTCTCTTTGCCTAAAAGCGAATGGTTTAAGAATTGTTTGCGCGGGTATGTGGATTGGCAAAACCTGGCCTATCAGTCGACTACCGATTTGATCAGCGAGGAATAGTCAGTGGCTCGCCAGTGGTGGAGATGATAGGAACCTCACCACTTAAGGGTAGTGTAAGCTATTTCAAGCGCGTACTTTAGGGCCGCTTCACTACACTTGGACTCTACTCTACTCCGACCTTGGATTCTGTCCTCTGCGGGACTAGAACTCCTAAGCTCCCGGTCCCGTGGTCGGGCCTTAACGACTGCACCACAGGTTCGGTAGCCAATGGTGGAGAAGCCGGAGTATTATATCTCCACGAAGATTATGACTCACCGTTCAATATCTCCAAAACGGGCTAGTTTACAAGCGGGAGAGTTTTTTTGCGTTGATGATTTGGTTAATACCGGGTTTCCCGACGCGGAGAAAAACCTGTCCAGAAGTCCTCGGGTGACGTTTGGGAAACCTCGGGAAGCCAGATCTTGAGTCAGAAACTGAGCATACACGGCAAAAAAGAGCGAAGAAGAAATTGCCCGCGTTGAACATGATGCAAATCATTGAGTCTATACTAGGGCAGGTCGGTGGAGGCGGAGTCAAAGACTGTGAAGCGTACATCCAGTAAAGGAGCGACCAGTTTATGGTGATGCAATATACTGGACCTTCCGAAGTTACAATGACGATTTGCATGTTGGAAATGCGAAGGTCAATCGCCTGAGGAGGTTGAGAAGCTGAAAAAGATCATATGGAAGGGGCGATATTTGATGATTGGGAAAGGGGTTGCGCTGCCCATTCATAAGGCTCGGAATCAATGCGTGTTCAAGACGTGTTCGCATTGAGGGGGTGACTTGTTCTGTAGTGTGTACTATAGTACCAATTAGTCTATCATCCCGTGATGTCCTGTTTACACCATGAACGATTCGATGATAGGATGATTGGATGAGCACAGTGTTGGTGATTAGATGTACCAATTGATTGGATGAGCACAGTGTTGGTGATTAGATGTACCAATTGATTGGATGACAAATGTAGTAAGGATAGTGTAAGATCCGATCAACCAATTCATAATCTTCCTTCTTCCCCTTTAAGTGATCTTCACTCCTGACATCTTCTCCGAGTGTCGACTCCTCCCTTTGCTTCCCTCCAAGCTTGCGTTGCCCGTGACCTCTATAAGCTGCATATATATGAGTTACATACTTGCCATATGACAAGATATAACGTGATGGATCGTTCTAGTTGAAGTTGGCTTTGTATTAACTCCTTAACACAACCTTATACCTTCTCGGCTATGACTAAGTGTCTACAAGCTACTGAAATTCTGTTTTCTTTCTTCGGTCCTTATCGGATTAGCTGTTGCGTCGGTATTGGTTTCGTCCGTCGTATTGATTTTGCCAGGTCATTTTGTTCGGGAGGTTTGTCGCTCCATACTACCGGGGTCCCGTTTGGTAGTATGGAAACCTGAACTTTGGTGGGTATCGAACCCGTGACCTATCGCTTGTAGATCGGGTGCTCAACGAGTGCACCAGGGGGGGACCCCGTGATGGCTCGTTTTAGTAAACGGTGGGTTGATTTAAAATTTCCCCCCTATGTTAGGTACACCAACTTACATATATGCATACTATTAGTTTAGGCAATTGATATCCGTATCCCCCCCCTCAATTGTAGGCTTATCCCCCCCAATTACTACCGTATCCACCCTCAATTATAGGCGTAACCCCCTCCCGGAAGATCGCATGTTCCCTTTAGCAAGGAATGTTCCCTCACCTGGTCGCAGTCGGGGCACTCCTTTCTATAGTGCCATTCCTGTAATTGCTCTCTCTACTTACGCGCCACAACCGGCAATAATCATGTTATACAGTGTAATTAAAATCGTACCCTACCGTCGGTACGGTACCCATAACCAGAAAAATAAACAATTAACCATCGCTACGGCAGCCGCTTTCGTGCATTTTTGGCGTGGCTGCGTAGCACTGCTTGTCAGAAGTTGACACGAGTTGGGGGCACGTGTAACTTTCCGTAATGGCAGTTCAGACCGTTAGCGCCTGACTGCCGTTGGGATTGAAGTTTATCAGAAAGAAGCGCGCCCTACCTGATTAGGGTAGGTGCGCACGAAGGCGGGATGTAATGCGACTTAAAAGGTAAAAGATATACTAAATATAAATGCGTACCTAAGAACCTAACCTAAAACTTAATATAAAGATAAAGTCCTAAAGTACCAAAAATGCATAAAAGCAAAAATGGACACAATGGTCGCGTACTACTTGAAATTCGTATGCAGCCTAACACCAGGCTGCACACACGCGTAGCATAGCAAATTTCCAACACTCCTTCCGCGATCATCGTGCCACTTCTTGTGCAAACCATCATTAGCCCAATCCAATCTTGCTGCGTAAGCGTGAGACCCGCACTGCACACGGTGGCTTCGTCAGAAGATCTGCTATGATGTCATCACTGGCCACGTGCAGCGATCTCACCGCTTCGCGCTTGACGTGGTCCTTCAGGAACTTGAGCTTCACATCCACGTGTTTAGATGCTGCACCACTCGCTTCGTCCTCCAGCTGCCGAATTGCTGCTTGATTGTCCAAGCGCAAAAGCATCGGCATCTCCACCTTGAGTCCAATCTCCTGCAGCAACTCCTTCAAGTCTAATATCTCCTTCCCGCCAACTGCGGCTGCAACAAACTCCACCTCCGCTGTTGATAACGCGACTGCACCCTGTTTTCTGCACTTCCAACCAACAACCATGCCGTTCAAGAAAACCACGCAACCGCTTACACTCTTCCTGTCTTGTTTATTACCTGCAAAATCCGCATCTGTGTAACCAACGAACTGCAAACTGTCTTCGCCCCTTGCTTTACAATCCAAACGTAACTGTGATGAAGTGGAAGCTATATTTACAGTATATAAAAGATGGACTATGGTAGTTATGAATGATTGGTATATTTTATCTCGCCAAACACTGCATACTAGCACGATGACGTTTGTTACGCTGGTGATTCCTTCAAACGCTAAATATTAGTGACAAAGATTGTGTCATGCCTTTAATAGGTGAAAAATACGAACACTTAGTGTAGCACATGTTAGCTGGCTTGTATGCGGACCTGGCATTGGGTCGTATACGCAGTAAGCAAGAGTTATTGCTTTGTGAGTTCTTAATCAGTTATTTCCATCCCTGGTGGTGATGGGGCTTGGATCGAAGCTTTTACCTTGCGCATATCGCCACCTTGTCGCCGTATTACACTGCTCATCAACGTATTTTGCTCCATGCCACGGATTGCAACATTTGGAAAGTTGCTTAGAAACAAATACTTGTCTCCAGCTAACAGTCCGCGCACAAAGGGGTCAGCGACAATAAATGACCCTAGAACATATCCATCCGATGTAATCATGGGAAATCCCGCAAAGAAGCGCATATGACCATCAGCCACAAACGAACTATTGACGAAACGCAGATCCTCGGTCGCATCCAGAATGACCGCAGGCTCCGTGTTCATGACAACGTGAGCGTTAATTAGTACATTCAGCGGCAGATCATGCTCCTCGAGCCCTACTTTAGACAATTTTGTCACCAATAAAACAGATCGAAGCAATATGGCCGCACAACTCGTCCGCAGCATACTCGCACATTTCCTGACACTGCATCCCTGAATCAGATAAGTAGAGCTCTCACACCTTGTTTACAGGTAGTATCGTTTATCGGAATTGGTGTTTTCGGCCACTCATGACGGCTGCTATAGTCCGGCGCGTAATTGGATGGCGTGTTTGTGTTGAAATTCATTTAACTCAGAGAGGCGAGGGAGTGTGTCAAAATTTTCGCTACGCTTCTTGAGCCGCCGTCGCTGATTTTTGGTCAAATACTTAACAACAAAGGGGCGCTAGGGCACAAGGTATAACAAGACAAAAAGATTGTGAATACGAACTGTCAGTAGTGCATAAGGGAGTCAAGACACAGACGCAACTTACTAGTACAACGGCGGGTCCGTTCATGGCGGCGAAGCCAACGAAAAGTCATGCGCCCTCGGCTGCCCCAGTTGATCGGCTTGGGTGTTCTCGATTGTTTTCAAGTGTTTAAGTCTTTTATTGTGGAAAAGATATTTTCAGCCAATCAGAGGCGACCTGCGACGGCCACCTCGCGACGGCCACCTCGTGACGGCCAACTCGCTCACGGCTAATTTGTTTGTGATTGGTATGAATG